>JAZAYU010000969.1:0-70749 GCA_038501625.1 Corbicula japonica
GTTACATAATGACAGGCTTGAAGACCTGAAGTTTTTCGCAACTCTCTTGAAAGACGAAAAGCTGACTAGAAATATTAGCGGAAGATACCACAAATCGTTTCCTAAAGTTTCGTCAGTGACAAAAATAAACTACACAAAATTTTCAAATAGAATTAAGAAGTTGTCAAAAAGGTTGGACAAGGCGAAACGGGTTGCGCTGTAAATGTTGTCATGTAAATACTTGCAGTTATAGAATCAAATTGGTCAGAGTAAAGAAATAAAACTGTACGACGAATTACAGTCTTGAAAGTTTTGATCACTGTTGTATATACTTTATTAAAAATGCTCTGAGTTTGTTGTAGTTTTTATTTTTGATAAACGAAAATACAGGCTTGTTCATATCATCATAATGCACAAGAAAAACACCGATCACAGCCTACCATCTCCACCCCTGTCAGATTATTTCTTTCTTTATTAAAGCTGTATTTTGTAACCAGAATGCCGCTTTAGAACTAAATCGTTAATATAACGTAAATGAAACTATAAATCAGTTGCAACTTCTTCTTTCTGCTTAATAAACACGCAAGAAATCATACATAAATTTCACGTTTCGAATATATTTACCGCGTACACCCTCCTTTACTGTACATAATTGTTTTGAAGAAAGATCTTAATTTCATTGGTTAGCGTGTTGGATCGAAGCTCCGCCCCGCATGGCGATGTAAACCTGAGACGGCGATTAAACGGTAATGGGTTTAACAGAAATGTTTCACAAAATATAATATTTTAGTATTTATTTTGATCGCAGATGTGTTTTAAAACAATAAGTGAACATGCTTGTGTACAGATTTTAAGGAAAAAAACAGTAAAACTCGGGTTCTTAAAAATCTTAACCCTCGCCGATTTCCACCACAGTTTTGGTCTATTTTGGTTGAGACGTAAAGGACAGATATCTGTAAAAAGTCAGCATGATAATGGGTCTGTGCTTGCAGTCGAATTATTGAGACTAGTATTTCAGTATAGCAATCAAAACGCTAATTAAAGATGTCTTTATTTGAAACTATGAAAGTTAATTAAGATGTGCCTGTTATTCTCATATAAGTGAGTACACTGTAAATAGTAAAAATGGATTTAAACGTGTTCTTTTTGGCGCTTCTATAGATATTTGCTACTTTATCATGTTTATGTGGACAGAAAGTCATTACTACGCTACTTTTGTCAAATCTCTGCCTTTTATATATTGATACATATTAATTCTAGTCTAAAGCACAATATAGACGTTAAAATATGACAAGTACTTTAAAAGTTATAAGCAATATTGTGTTTCATGTAAAAGTCATTTGAAAAAGTCAATCAGGAGTTATCATTTTTGTTGTCACAGACGGCTTTATGCATGTAGATAACATTTTCCAAATATTAAATTAAATAAGAAACTTTCTTATTTATTTATAGGCAACATTAAATTTCATTTAAAATTTAGATCTACTGGACGATGTTATCACTATCGCCTCCGTCGACGACGCTATCTTATTTGAACAATAATTTGATATTGCTTAGATTGGAAATTGAACGAGTTTTCTATTATGGAATTTTTCCATCTAATTCTTGTATTTTGGATTTGTTTTTTATATAAAAAAAATACCCAGGCTCCGTGCAGAGGAAATGGTCAGTTTTAGACGTTGTTTTGTATGATAATGTTTTTACAACACAATCAGTTGGTAAACGAATTGAGTTTATCATTTTTCGAACACTCATATGAAGAAAATGGATAAAGTTAATACTAACAACAAGTGCAAAATTAACACGTTAAACCACAAAAGCAGATTTGCATGCACCCAAAACCAGCGTTTTACAGTATCAACACTGAAGAGAATCTAAATGGTCATGATTATGGGGAAGTTAACATTCATTGATTGACAAGATGTGCCTAAAAATAATTTGCTCCATTATATAAATAATGAAAATTATTAAGTTTGCATTTCCAAATATTCGACTTATTCATGTATAATGTGTTTTTGACATTAAATAATAACATGTTTATTAGCTTTCGTATCATCGCCGATACAAATGAATTCAATTTTGTATTGACATACAAATATGTTAATTATTGAATTGGGAAAGGTTTGACGTGAGTTATCCTGCATTTTCCTAAAAATGCTGCATTTTCCTAAAAAAAGGTGAAATATGCATATCAGGAATCGCCACATTCAAAAACAAAAAACAGCCTCCCCACACAGTCAAGTAGAGTGAGAGAGAGAGAGAGAGAGAGAGAGAGAGAGAGAGAGAGAGAGAGAGAGAGAGAGAGAGAGAGAGAGAGAGAGAGCATGGTTAATAAAATGATCAGTTTTAAAAAAGACATCACTAACAATAAACAAAAATGAGAACAAGAGGGGTTACCGCCTTAGAACGGTCAGTGGCAAATCAAATTGCCACTGGGGGTTTAAACCAGTGTAAATGTAAGAGAGAATAATAAGTGCTACTCCAGGTTCGATCCTTTTAATTATACGTAAGTCTAATCGCATCTACCAAAACAATAACAACGGAAGTGACGTTACGTCACATATAGCGCTTAAACGTTGCACATATAATTGCGTTGGCGTTATTCTCAACATTCTCCGGGGCGCACAAAGTACTTTTGTCACTAAATAATGCAAAATAAGTGAAATAAAATTTCAATGATTATAAAAATCCGCACTTGTTTCATTTTTAGAGTCTATGAAATGTCATTCATATTTAACTGCAATTTCACTCACGTATGTTAAACACTGTCATAGAGAAAAAAATTTAAGTCACAATGAGTCAGTTTCATTAACTTCAAGGGGATAAAGTTTCACGATAGGTCGTGAGGTCACTGCACTGGTCGTTCTCACTGTTGCGGCACGGCATAATCCATCATTTCCGTGAATCAATTCTTCTACCACGGCCAACTTCCAGCGTATGCGCGGACCATCATCATGGATAAGGACCACATCACCGGCTCGAATCCTCTGGTTATTACTTCCGGTACTGCGATGTTGTTCTCTTAACGCAAGTAGATATTCTGTTCGCCATCTGTTCCAGAACTGATTAATAGTTTGAGTGACAACCTTGTCACGTTTCAGCACAGCAGAGCGGCTCAAGTCCATGTCCTCTAATACGACGTCATGTTGAATCAGTGACGTCATTTTACGTCCATATAACAAGTGTGCTGGGGTCAGTGGTTCTGGATCATTAAATTCTGATGAAACATAGGTAATAGGTCGATCATTCAGAATTCCCTGTATTTCTGTCACTATCGTCTGCTGTGTGGGGGAGCACGTAGCGCCAAATAGAACTGACTTGAATCGGTATGTTGTAAACGGGCTATTTGTGTTCGACGGGTCACTTAACCATAGGAAACGTGTCACATCTCGGTCACTCGGGTGTAGTCCCACGTGTAAAAATGCTTTTTCAATGTCAGCTGTTACTGCGTATTTTTTCATCCTAAATCTCACAAGAAGTGTAGATAGGTCGTTAATGACAGGTGGCGTTGATTGAAGACAGTCGTTTAGGCTAAGATGATTGTAAGACTGGCGACAACTATAGTCAAAGACAATTCTTACCGGTGTTGTAGAGGACTTTTTCTGAACTGGGTGGTGGGGAATGTACTGGACTTTACAGGAAGTAGACTGGTTGTCAGGTACACGTTCTATGAAGCCACGTCGTTCTTGATCGGCAATGATATCCCCGTTTGTCTTAAGTAGCGTAGGGTCCTTTCTTAGACGTCTAATTGTGCTTTCTGTCCTTCATTTTGTAACATCGTAATTATCCGGAAGTGGAGGATGGTCATCTTTCCAAGGTAACTTTGCTGTGTATTTGCCATCCGTGTATTCGATTGACGTCTGCTGATAATGACGTAACTCGTCTTGCTTTGTTTCATTGGCTGTTTCAGGATTCACACCCATACTTTCTAGAGTCCAGAAACGTCTAATGTGCTTTCTACCGGATTTCTTGATGTAATAACGTTCAGTATGTGTTTGTTGGAATTCTTTTTCGAAGCAGCATTGCTCATCGGTCCTGATAAAAGATATCCAATTTGAGATTTCACTGCGGTTGGTCCATCTCCTCTTATAATGTGATTTTCAATAACATCCCAATAATGGTTTGCGCCGATTAGAAGCGAAATGCAGAAAGTATCTTCTCCGGAGACTGGGTGCGCTAGTTTGATGCCACGAAGGTATGGTAGTTCTGTCACTTTATGTAGGGACCGGATACAGACGGGTGCTGCTATGGTTGGCACTACAAGTACGTGTAACGGGATGTACTTTCCTGCATCAGTCTTTAGGTTCACTGTTGCGCGTTCAAGGTATTGTACTTTACTTCTGTTGCTTCCAAACGCTGATAAGTACACGGCTTCTTTCTCACCTCTAAATAACTGTAACTCGTCTGCTAATTCCTGAGTTATAAAAGATCTCTGTGCTCCTTCGTCAAATAGGATATGTGCTTCTGCATGTATATCTCTGCAACAAACTGTTGATATCGCGGTCTTAAGTAAGACACTTGTATCTGCCTTCTTTATTGTAGAATGAAACACGGCTGTTTCTGGTTCTGCTGTAGAGGTGGTCGTTATATGCGGGGCTCTGGCTCTCGACACGGCAGATGCTAGAATGATGTTTCTTGTGGCACTTTTGACATCGTTTCTTTGACTTGCATTGAGCGGCTGGATGTGCGCCGAGACAATTAAAACACAATTGTTTCCTTTTCACTATGTTAAATCTTGTTTCTACATCCGGGTACTTTGTACATTTACTAGATAGGTGTATTTCGCTGCAAAATGCACATTTAACCTCATGTTGTTGATTCCTCTGAATGCGTGCATCCGGTCTTGGTGGTTGCATATTACGTCTTGTACCAGTATGAATAGACGCCGTAGGCTGGTAGTTGCAGAAATCCGTGTCCGGGTATGTAGTTTTTATCCCCGCATCAATAATGTTGATCTCTCTGTTTAATGCATGTCTCAGATCTTGTAGAATCCAGTTGTTGTCTCCGTGGTCTCGGGCTAAATGCTGTCTAATTTCACTGGGTAATTTGTCAATAATGTTTGGTACTAGCAAACTCCCTATGATTCTTGGCATTGACCTAACGACTCTAAACTTCGAATGTGATTTTCCATACGGTCATAAAACTGTCTAAGGCTGTGTAGGGTATTTGATGGAGCTGGTATGTTCAGTAATGCTTGCATAGTACACGATATGATTTTATGTTTTTGGCCGAACCTCTCTTTTAATAGTTCACGAGCTTTTGCGTAATTAGCATTAGTGAGAGCAAATCCTTCTATGGTTCTAGCGGTCTCGCCTTCTGTCTGACATCTCAAATTATTAAATTTCTGAACATCAGTAAGACTGCTGTTAATAAGCTTCTTATGGCCATCACGTAAAGAAATTAGCTTCTGCAGATTCATGTTGCTTTATCCTGGTCACGGCACCAAATTGTAAATGTAAGAGAGAATAATAAGTACTACTCCAGGTTCGATCCTTTTAATTATACGTAAGTCTAATCGCATCTACCAAAACAACAACAACGGAAGTGACGTTACGTCACATATAGCGCTTAAACGTTGCACATATAATTGCGTTGGCGTTATTCTCAACAACCAGGTTCTAGGGTGCACCAACCTCACACTTGCCCCAAAAGGTTCTCATATCACAAAACAAGTACAAGTTGTCTTGGTGAAAAATCTCCAACCCACTTACCGGCTTAACAATGTTGCATGCAAAAGCACACAAACATATAAAACATAAGAAGCTAAGAGCATTGCAAAGCCGAAGGGGCGGGTACTCAATGATCTTACAGAGACCAGAGCTCCTGGAGTAAAATCAGCAAGAACACGATGACAGGGATAAAAGAAACAAATCGAGTTTCTAGGTTCATAAGAAAAGATTTCCCCATAAACCTTCATAAACTCTTAAACCCCTGCCACCGTCGTGCAACCAAAGAGGTAAGCATAATGATCAACTGTAGAAGGGTTAATCACCAGGCCTGCAGAGCGCTGTAAAATATCATGTTGGTAACCTTTCGTTTTAAATTTACAGATGGTTTTTACGAATAACCGGGAGAAATTAACACTGCCTTTTATCTTCTTAAGTTTATAAATTAAATCTCCATAAAAAACTGGCTGCGAAATACCTTGTTGCAAAACTGATTTTAAACTGCACCTGTATTTATGAATTAGATCTGGGTATCGGCGATAAAACTTGCAAAAAGTTTTCCTTAATTTGTGATACCGATAACCTTGTTTTAAAAGTTTTTCTGTAATGCAAAGATTACGTTCATTGAAATCATTAACATCGTCTGACATCTCCATAAGGTATAATTATCATAAATGAACCATCTGTAAAAATGCCCTATGTTCATTACAAGCGATGAAGGTTTTATTTTCTCTAGCAAACGTTTTTTTCAATGAGACTGGTTAGCTTGTCTCTTATTAAATTATGAGGGAGCGAAGTGTATAAAGTTGAGAAATCATAAGTAGACAAACAGAACGCCCGAAAATTATTTGATTTAAGCTTTTTCAAAACGTCGTTTGAATTTTTAATCGACCAAAATAAATTTTTGCCAGAAGTTTCAAAAACCTTATCACAATACCTAATTACATGTTCTTTTTAGCTGTAAAAATGCATTTGTTGCAAGTAAAGGTCACGTGACAAGATAATTACCCTGAATTATTTGTTTTGTTAACACGAACTCTATGAAATACTAAATCATTACCAATCAACAGCATTTTTCTTCTAATAAATCTGTTTTAAATTGTCAAATTTTATAATTACCTCCGTTGCATTTAAATACAGTTAGATTCTCTGTGCCTGCGCAGTTATAAAATTGTACTGAGTTCAGAGAGGAAAACATACCAAAACATGTAAGAAGACATTGAAGAATTGATTCAAATGCCAAACAACTTTTTAACACTGCCATAGAATAAAGAATCAACGAAACTAGCATAAACTATAAACGTACGCAGCTGATTAACAATCAGAACTTTGGGTGAGTATAAACTGTTAGTAAAGTTACAGATAAGGGCTTCTTACAAATAAAACATCGCCAGTTTTATTATTATTTTAATATTTCACAAAATTGTGTAAGTATACAATGTGATAGCCCAAGTTAAACACTGAGAGAACTTTAAACCTAACAATCATGACAAAGACGTTTTGTGAAAAAATTAAATAATGCTTTTCAGAAATAATCGAATTAACAAATCACAACTACCCAACACAGCCAAAAAGTAGAAATGAAACTAGAGCATAAATCACATGATGATTCCAAAAAGTTATCGCACACAATTAACACAAATGAGAGTTTGAAACAAAATTTGTTCTTACTTTAGTGAAATTATGCATGTATGCTTATCATAGACAGTTAAGTGATAATGTGATAGCATAATACGAATATGTTAATTTTTTCATAGCAATGAATGACTACAATACTTACTTCTTTTTTTATAGCAGAATACAATTTTACGACTATTGGTTTTCGTTATTTTTGCTAATTAGATTATCATTAATATTAGGAAGGATAAAATAAACTTAATGTAAGTGATGATTTTATCTATGTTGTTTTATATTTTAAGTTTAATGTAGAATTTTAATGCTTTAATGCTCTTTTTTGTTATTTTGTTTAATGTTTTATTTTTGAAAATGTTCCTTACCAAATATGCTAAACGCGAAGAAATGCGTTTTAAATCAAGAAATTAAATTTTGCCGAAACTTTGTTATTTGTTTTCTGCTCGAGTGCCTCTACATGAAGAACTGTATCTCCAAACCACATCGTAATATCAATCTTCTGTTTCTCATGGTGAGATCTGTTCTGAAGCGTAAGTAGTAGGTCAGCAACTTTTTTGCAACCATCATCAGTTATAAATTGAGGGTTTTTAGAGTCAGACTGGTAAATCTCAATCGTTATTGTTGGCGTCAACGTATCGACAGTATGTGCATTAACTGTGTGTGTAACTTTAGTGCAATTTGGTGTAACTCTATCACCGGCGCGTATAAACACTTTGAAAACATCTTCACACTTATATATATCCTTATCATCTGTTGGAAACTTCTTTTCCGGAGGGTGTATGCGAGGATCGAATGGAATAGATGTACTTATACCTGAAATTTATAAAGAACTTTGACCAGTCATCAGAAAATGCATTAGTCAGTATACTTAATTCACTTATTTGTCCGAATTGTAGGAGAAATGATATAAATATTTTAATATTTTTCCCGCTGTGGCCGCTGTAAAAGCCTCCCCTTACAGTCAATCAGTGCTGTTATCAGTTAAGTCCTTTAAATGTCATTGAAAACGATACTAATGAACTATGTTAATAATACACTTAACAACTTTTCTAAGTATACACCTGCGTACTGGGGCATTACTGGCTTGATAATTGAACTATTGCTCTAAAACTTTCAATTAAACATGCAAAAAATACTAACTGATTTATAAGTAAAATATTTTTTTCAAAATGACAGACAACTGACTGCTCACAATCATTAAGAGAACTGGCACCTACAGAATACAAATTCACATTAGTGAATAATGAGTATGACCACCAACAGCGCGTATAACTGCAAGACACATTTATCTGATTGAGCTTATACTGTTCTGAATGACTCATTTTGGGGAAACTTAAGCCCAAACCTGAATATGCGCAGTTCCAAGTTGGCGAAGATTGCGCGTTGTTCCCTCCCGTTTCGTACTCCTCTGCCAAGATCAGAACACAGTTTTTCTTTCGGATTAAGAGTTTTAGCACACCATGGACATATTCTTCGGTGTTCACCCCAAGAAAAGGTCTGGTGTTCGCCGAACGATGACACGGTGCACCATCATGCATTAACTGCATGCACCTATGTGCTTGATGACGTAGAAGGACAGCTGGAACAAGGACTTGTCGCTGATATTCTTCAAAATTTAAGTTCCCTTGGATTAAAACCGCTGCAGTCCTCTTGTGCATTGACATACCAGTACACAACATTAAAACTGATCCACCACAATAAAAAAATCCGCTTCAACAATATTTTCGCAATTTAACATGTTACCGCTGAAGGTGGTAATACGCGTTATTAAATAATTTTGTGAATTTGTATTCTGTGGGTGCCAGTACTATAAATAATTGTGAGCAGTCAGTTGTCTGTCATTTTGAAAAATATTTTACTAGTAAATCAGTTAGTATTTTTTCAATGTTTTATTAAAAGTTTTAGAGCAATAGTTCAATTATCAAGCCAGTAATGCCCCAGTTCGCAGGTGTATACTTAGAAAAGTTGTTAAGTGTACTTCTAAAATTACTTTTGTTTTAATATTTCGGCCAGTCGGGTAGTTTCAATATCCAAGCCAAAATAGATTTGGATAAGTTTAAATCATTCCAATGAAGTAATTCCTGCCTTTTAAATTTTGACGTTGTTTGTGATATGCAGGATTTATATTCACAGATCCCCTGTGAAAATTCTGTTCTGTTAAGTTATTGTTGTCCATTGTTTACTCATTTAGGACAAACCCATTCTTTTATCTCGTGACAATACGCCGCTGAAATGGAATGGTAATAATCTGAAAATACCGCATTGAAGGTTTAACGTTCACCGCCATATGCAAACCATCGTTCGGGTCAAAACTGTACTGTTTATGAGTGTAAATATTGAGTTGCGTTTAACCTGTGGCAAGGTGGCTTGGGCAGAAATTTGAAATTTCCATTACTGACAAGCACAGGCTCAACCGAGCCTGAAATATTTTCATATTTGTCGTGTTCGGTGGCTTTCTGAGTTCCCCCTTTTTTATGTCTTTAGACTAACTAAAATCTAAAATGTAAAGGAAATGTTGCCGCTGATGTTTTCTAAAATTACCCACCGTACGTATGCCGTAATACTCTCTCGCTGATAGAGTTGGTGTTGTGTCCGTAAATCACAGCACCTAAAAATACACGGAATAAAGGTATTAAATATATTGAAACACTGATCAGCAAAGGCGAAACTAGTATTCTTTATTAATGTGATAATGTGTATCGTGCATAGTTGTGAGGTTTATGATTGTGATAGACTTATTAATGTGTTGAAATCCTACAGCCAAAAGTTATATAGAAAATGTAATATTTGAACATGTTATTTATTCCCTTAACTGGTTTGTTTTTTAAAGTTAACTAGCCTTTCACTACAGCTATATCTGCTTCCTCGGGAAGGATAATCGACTTGGTTCCTTTAAACTCTTTCTCTATGGTTTTGCTTAGAATCCTTGAATGAGCAAATCCACCAACCATTAGAATGGTGTTAACATTTTCTAAGCCTTGACGTCCTAGCAAATCCTTCACATGACAGATAATTTTAGATTTTGCCTCTTCAAAAGCTGCATGAAACACATCGGGTTTAAACTGGAGTTTTCCTCCTTTGCTTAAATTAACTTCAGATTTATTTGACAAAGAGAACTGTTTTTTCTTGATATCTGTGAAACACTCGTAAAGGATTATTGGAACTGATATTGTTACTAGACTTTCTTCTTCTGAAACGGATCCTCTGCATAAACGTTTCCTTAATTCCAAAAGCCGTTTCAAACCCAGCGCATCTTCGACGTATTCTTCTTTAAACATCTCCATTACGTCTTTTCCAAACAGCTCTTCAAAATATTTATCGAAATATTTATCTACAAGAGTACCACCCCAAGGTCCTCCGCTCGGAGAAATAAGTTCTTTCAGAGTCCCATCGCCTTGGACTTCATAGACGGTGATGTCTACAGTTCCACCTTTTTCAAAAAAGAAACTGATGTATTAATCTGGAGTATTATATGTAGACAATAAAAGCTAACTACGAAATGTTCAGTTACTTTTCCGAATGGAAATAACTGTTCATGTTTCTTTCCAGACGTGTATCAAAACTCGATCACATTTAAAACGTAAACATTGCTTTTTACACCTGAAAACTATTGTTTTTTGTTCAAAGTCTTTATTTAATAAAGTTTGATAGGTTATATTTAATAAGAAATTGCAAAGGTAAGCTTGGATAGAAGGCGCAGTCTCTTCCAAGTTTACCGATATGCGCGCATCTTCGTGTTTGATGGCTCGAATTTGTATTGTTTGCAGTTGTAAATTGTGGGTTGCGCTCAAATGGCTAGGCGGCATGTATAGTAATTTCTTCCCAATTATCAGGCTTATTCAAACTGAGCCTGCAATGTTTAATATGGGCAATATGTTCATATTTATAATGATCGGTGGCTTTCAAATTTCTCTTTGCATCTATCCCCTTCAAATAAAGGCAAATAGTTCAACAAGTTTAGATTTGTTTGCCAAACGTCAACTTCAATGAAAATGCATTTTTCATCTCGGTAAGCACATTGAGTACCTGCCCTTTTGCTTTACAATGCTATTAGCTTCTTACGTTATTTATATATTGTTTTATGTTGGAGTTATTTCACCAAGACAACTTGTACTTGTGTGTTCATAACTTGTTGGGGAAAACGCGAGGTTGGCGCACCCTAGAACCTGGTTTAAACCCCCGTTGGCAAATTGTTTTGCCACTGACCGTTCCAAGGCGGCACCCCCTCGGGTTCTCACTTTCGTTAATTGTTTTGAAACTGGTTATTGTAATACCATGCTCTCTTTTCCCCCTCTACGTTTTGCCGTTTTGGCTGTTTGGGGAGGCTGTTTCTGCTGGATGTGGCCATTTCTGATAAGCATATTTAACTTTTTTTATATTTGTTTTATAAGAGCTATCCGATCAACATTTTTGGGTTGTTCCGGCTAGCTCAATTTGTTGCTTTGTCGGAATTGCAGGGCTAGGCGCTTTCGCCACGACGGTGCGGGTTCGTTACAAGGTAGAGGCAATATCATTTGAAGTTAACAGAATCGCTATTTGTGCAGTGAGGCGACCGAGAGAAGTATCACCGTACATATAGTCAGTACTGTTATCAGTAAAAAAGTCCGTTACCAGTGTCTTGCAGTGATTTTAACGTTAATCAGGTATATCCGATCAACATTTTTGGGGTTTTCCCGGAGAGCTCAATTGGTTGCGTTGTCGGAATTGCAGGGCCAGGCGTTGTCGCCATGACGGTGCGAGTTCGCTCCCAGTTAGAGGCAATATCATTTGAAATTCACCGTAGGGCTGTTTCAAAAAAAAATGGCTGGAAAAGTGAAAAAATAGTGAAAAATTAAAGTTCATTAAAATTCCAAACTTGTTATTCTGTATATTTTGCTTATTGAAACTGAGTAAAGAACTTAAAAGATTTTTGAAATCGGTCAACTGGTTGCTGAGATATTGTCATTTGAAAAATGGCAAGTGAAGAGAAAAAATGTTAAGAATTTAAGTTCATAAAAAGTCAAGACTGGTTGGTCCATATGTTTGTACAGTTTTACTGTGATCAAATCAATCAAGTTATACTCATATGTGGCAGAATAAAATTTTTATGGAGCTTTATTGACCAATATTTAATAAATCAAAGAATTTTAATTTATGTGCTTAAAATACAAGTATTAATGTTTCTTATTATTTAAATGTGTATTTCTGTTACAAAACATGTTGAAGCATCAAATATAAGTGCTTTAGAACTTGTGGTATCACATAAAGATAAAAAATTCATATTATTAAGAAAGTGTGTCACACTCCTGACAACCACATAATTGCAGTTTACTCAAAAATGTTTCACTAAGGCCATTCTTGTTTGTCACAATTTAACAAAACATGACATAGACTTCTAGGAAAAAACATGCTCTTGTTTTCATGTAAAGGATATGTTGACAGAATATTGCAATATGTGCATAATGTCACACTCCTGACAAATTTAGCTGACTTCTTCTGAAGAGAGCTGCAGACAAATATAATTTTAATAGAGGTGATAATATTAAAATTATTGTATCTAGAAACATTAAACTTAATGATACACAAAATATTTTTTATGTACTATTAATCTTTAAAGTCCTATAAATTTATAAAGCAAAGCTGTATTGATTTTCTTGAGGTATTTTCTTATCTACCACACATGACTTAATAGCACATATTTTGATAACTTTAAGTATAATATGCTTAATTTTATCATTATTTGATGCCTAATAAATGCACCTTTTACTAAAACAACACTAAAACTTGCCTTTACTCAACCTTTTTGTAAAATAATGGTCTGAACAAATGTAATTGTGAAAAGTGTCACACTTTTTTGTCACACTCCTGACATTTTTTGCCCATTATTTTAGAATATTTTTTTAACGGATGGTGCTATTTTGATGAAACTTCGCAAATCTTTAAAGGGCATGATGAGACACCTCTGCAAAGTAGGAAAATAGAAGCAACTGTTTGTTGTACATTTTTATAACAGGAAAACCCAAACCAGCCATTTTTTTGAAACAGCCCCGTAGCGCTATTTGTGCAGTGTGGCAGCCGTAAAAAGTATCCACGCACATATAGTCAGTACTGTTATCAGTAAAACAATCCGTTACTGATGTCTTGCAGTGATAACTATATCAAGGCTATCGGATTAACATTTTTTGCGGTTGTCCCGGCTAGCACAATTGGTTGCGTTGTTGTAATTGAAGGGCTAGGCTTATCATTATAATAGTAGAGCTACATGTATAGATATAAAATATCAAAATAAGGGGTGTCTACCGTAATAACACGTTCATCGATAAAAACGAAAATTATCAAAATCTCTATAATGGCAAAATTTCGTTCAATGAAACTTTGCAAATATAAATGTTATTAATGTATCTTTTTTTGCATATGGTAAGACTTGTTAGAACAGTAAAGAAAAATAACAAAAATTAAAATTTAAAAACTTAAAATTCTCTTAACTTCTATTAACAAAAAAATACAAAATATATACAACACAAAACGTCACTTTAAATGTCCACATAAGAAGTATGATACTGGCAACAATATATTATCTCCTTTTTACTTACATATGTAAACTATATGAGATATTTGTAAAGTAAAAGTGTGTTCAATTTTTCAAGTTCCTGTTCGCTTCCTGGTCGCGTTAAAGGAGGACAAACGTTGATTTTCTCTCTTTATGTGTTCTTTAAACGACACAACAATTTCTTTTCAGGATCATTACACTCATATTGGCATCAAAAATAATGTTGCTCGACTTTGGTTAATAGAATTTTAGGGAATGTTTAGGTCTAGCTTTTTTTTCTTTACTTATCTTTCTTTTCGTAATATATTTATTTTAAATATACCCTAAAGGCGTTTTTTCCTTTTTTAACTACCTCCCCAAAACGGTACCGTTCCCAAAGCTGTCCGGAGTCTTCCCAATTTAAAGCACCGGACCTTTTCCAATCTCCAAAACTACTGTTCCCAACAACAGACAGTTCCGTTTCCCAATTGACAAACGAGTTTTTCGCATGAAATGTCGTACAGCGTAAACAAATTGTACCGTACAAATCGAAGTAACTCTTGTCATCGATCCGGTTAGACTCTTACTCAGTCGTTATCAGTAAATAAAGTACAGACATGTGCATTGAAACAGTCTATGATCCGGTCCGCGTTTTATACACGTTCTTTTTTCAGACTGGTTTACCGTCAATAATGATAAGTTGACTGATCTTTACGGATAAAATTGAAGCGCGAAGACCAATCTCCAGAAACTGAAAGTAGTTTATAAACTTCAAAACAATGTTTAAAATGAACGATTATTCAAAGGATGCCATTAAAGATTAATACTGGCACTCACTAGTTGTGAGATATTGATTTATATTGACCGATCTCATGCCGTTTGCGACGAGTACCGTGTCTGAGTGATTTAAACCAATGAAATGTAAGTCTCCCGTACTCGGGTACTTTCCCCCGTAAATCGGACTGAAATTAAACTTGAATCCAGCCTTCCGACATATTTGGAAACCAATCAGACACCCATTCAGAAGCTATCCTTGAGCCAGCTGTAACACAAGACACATTGCCTCAACCCTGAAACTGAATCCAGCCTCCCCACCCCCTTCCGTTATAATTTTAAATGCAGATTCATCGGATTCATTTCACATTAAATTGCAACCTCAAAGGAACTTTTCCTGCCAATGGAAATATTTTTTCCATAGACAGGCAGTCATTGAATTGGCAGTAACTTATTTCTGGCTTAACAGTCACTAAAGGCTTTACTGTTAAGGAACCAGACCTTATGATGCTTTGTGAAGTTGAATAAAACCCCTAGTGTGTATTTACACAAATTATGAAAAAAATTCACTTTCGCTTATTTGCGACTAATTTTTTTCCCAATATCAAGATTTTACGACGCGAACATTTCCCAATTGTAGGGAAAGGGGACCCTTTCCCCACTGGGGAAAACGCTATTATAAGGAAATATTAATTTTACATTTAAGACAAAGATACGTTTCGGTATGTCTATGGAATGTATACGTTTATGCATATTCTTTCTAAAATCTTACCTCCCAAGTCCATGATCATAAATCGAGCACCTGATCTGAAGGCATGTAGTTCATTCTGCTCTTTTTGCTTGGAAACGATTATTTCCTTACAATATAAAGCGGCAGCTTCAGGTTCCAAAGCAAGGCATACCTGACTTTCCAACATACCAGCCTTCAACAAAATTGGTAACAAAATTTAGTTCATGTCCTACTAAAGCTTGACTTCTTTCCATTGTATCAACAAAAGAACCGTCAAGACTTGTATTTTGATTACTTAAACGACATTAATCAGTGTTGACAACGTATTTATGAAAAACAAAAATAATTAAAACAACAACACAAATAACAACAATCGAAGAAATTCTTGAATGAAATTAACCATTTCAAACTAAATCATAAAAAGAATTCGGTAATTTAAAATGATTTGAAGAAAAATAGAAATATATCGTGATTAAATGTAAATTATAACACCTACTCTTTCTGCAGCTTCTTGCATAAATTGTTTAGCTGCATTTTCCCATATCGCAGGCACTGTAATGACCCACTGGATGTCTGAATCAACGATTCCCCCCTGGATTCTCTCCGACATGCGATTAAGCATATGGTCCTTTAGAAAACGTATAGAAGCTGCAAAGACATCTATTGCAGGCATTGTATTACCCTGTTGGTCTTTCAGTTTCATGTCCAGCCGAAGTCTCTAAAAAAAGTTGCAGTGGGTGGGTGAGTTGACGGTTGGATTGATGGACGGACGGATGGACGGAAGGGGTGTGGTGAGGTGGGTGTTTGGGTGGGATGCTGGGTTTGTGAATGGGCGGATGTATAGAATGTTTGTATATACATGTATGTATGTATATATGTATGTATGTTTTTTATTAAATACAATTACTTCTTGGTAGAGCAAAGGTCCTAGAACATGGTCGGGAATCACTCTGACAATAAGATTTGTGGTTTGTGTTCACAATGGTCTTTCAGTTGTACACGCAGTGTCAAAATACTGAATGTAGATCAGCACAAATTATGTCCAGGATTTACCTAAAATGCAAAAGTTGGCGGAAAATTACAAAATATGACCGTGTAGAACTCTTGGGGTGTGTAAATGTTTAAAAGGGAAAAGTCGGAAATTTCAAAGATATTTTGACCGTATATTGTTGCAAGTCTAGTTTGACTTTTATACACATTTGTTATTGAAAAAAAAAACAGTTGCTCTCTAAAAAGCGTGTTGTGAACGATGTATTGGTTGTTTTTATCCACTTTATCCATATGTTGTGGTGGCGAGGCAATAGGTGTTGGTGTCAAAAAAGCGTTGTTGCTCTGATAAGCACTTACGTTAAAAAACATTCAACAAATTTGACAAACCTACAATTTATATTTTACAGCCGTACTTGAAGACTTTAGCGTAATATAAACATGTTATGAAATAAAATTTGAAAAAAAACCAGACTTAATTAACATTACAATTTGGACTTATGTTGATGTTATAAGTACTGTGTTCTTAATGAAAATGTAAAGTGTATTTCCCTTAAAATGATATATTCATACACAAAAACACCTTTCACCATCTTATACGTACTTTTTCTTTTAAAAGCACCATTTTGAATCGCGAGAAGTATCTCCAGCCAATATGTTTTTTCTCAGAAGACAACTGCGCATGTTTATTTTCTGCCTGAAAATAAATCAGCTTTTATTTTATTTACTATGCGACCGTTAACAAAAAAACATGAAACATCTTTGAAAGCATATATTCTAATGGTATTAGTCCATCTGTTAGATGGTTCAAAGGGTTTAGGTAACATTGATAACAAGTATAAATTTTATTTGATGTACTGCTTCTACTGTGCTGTGATTGTTATAAAGAGCAGGGTTTCGCTGAGTGCCGAGATTCCGTATTCGAGTAGGTACTGAGTACTGAATGCTTAAGATGTACTCGAGTAAGTACTGAGTATCACTTTTGTGAGTGTACTTAAGTAAATACTGAGTACTACTTAATGAACTCACAAGTATTTTGCCAGTACAAAAACTTTTAGTATTATTTTTATAATTATATAGCATACTTTACACTGATTCAAATGTGGTATGCTCGTGTAATTTTACTGATAATGAAGTAATAATAATTTTATTATTAACCTTTTCACTAGGGCAAAAATATATAAACAAAAACAGAAATCATAAGTACTCCATTATTGAAAAAGTAATCATTAACAACTAGTCCAACTGTCAACAGTCACAAGTATTGCATAGTAACATCATAAGCCTTTCAAAAATGTCATCTACACTTATCTGGTCTCACTATAATCACATTTTGTAAGGTATTTCAACCATTGTCAATAATAATGATTTATTTAATGATTAAATATAATGCATGAATATGTATAAAGACAAGTAAGAAATTAACAGTATATACAAAAATTGTTTATATAGTCAGTAGTGTTATCAGTAAAATAACCCGTTACCGATGTCATGAAGTGATTGTTACGTATATCAGGGCTATCCGATCAACCTTTTGTGGGGTTGTCCCGGCTAGCTCAGTTGGTTGCGTCGAAAATTGTTCTAAGATAATGATACTTTATTGACCTGTCAAGACCTAAAAGATAAGCTCACTTTCATAATATATAACGTTATGTTAGATTTAATAACTCTATTTATAAAAAGTAATAAGCATCCTTATGGTTACTAATTGTGCGCGCCCTGTTGCTAATCTGTATTTTTTTACTGTAATGAAAGGGGCTTTATGTTATATCTTTCTACCTTACATTAAGATGACATTATTACAGCTCAAGGTAAGTTTATGATTTGTTAAATATAGATAAAATAGATGAAAAGGGAACTTTGAAAGCCATCGAACACGACAAATATGAAAATATTATTAGGCTCGGTTTGATTGAGCCTGTTCATGGACAGTAATGGATATGAATATTACTGCCCACGCCGCCTTGCCCCGCGGTTAAAGCATTTTCCGTCTCTGGTAGAAGCAACTTATCTTAATGAACTACTGCTAAACAAAGCAAAGACTTCAGAAAAGCAGGCACACTTTCTTGATGTTAATCTTTCTATTGCAAATGGTAACATCACTACTAAAATATATGAAAAAGATGAATTGCAAATTTTCCTTTTTTAGACGGCGATGTTTTTCGAGCTAAACATGGGTTTACATTTCACGGAGATATTATTGCAAATGATTATAAACTGGAGAAAAATAAAATGCATTATAAATTTCTCCACGTTTTTCGTACATTCAAATTTAAATTGAATGCAAATTTAAAAAGAAAGATAACTAACAGGATACTCATAGCGCTCTGCATGCTTGGACATAAATCCATCTACAGATGATGATTATGCTTACCTCTCTGTTTGCCCGACATAGGCAGGAGTTTAAGAGTTATAAAGGTTTATACCTTGAAGATCGATCGGTTTCTTTGTTCCCTGTCATCGTATTCTCGCTGATTTGACTCAAGGGGCTCTGGTCTCGGTAACGCAATTGAGTACCCGATCTTTTCTTTACAATTCTATTGGCTTCTTATGTTTTATATGTTTGCGAGCTTTTGTATGCAACATTGCAGAGTCGATAAGTGGGTTGTAGTTTTTTTACCAAGACAACATGTACTTGTTTGTTCATATGAGAACCTATTAGGGCAAGTGCTTGGTTGGTTCACCCTAGAACCGTGTTTAAACCCGCAGTAGAAAAAGTGTTTTGCCACTGACCGTTCGAAGACGGTAACCACAAAGGTTCTCGTTTTCATTAATTGTTTTCGGGTCTTATTTGGTATTGATCTTCTTAAAAACACATGCTGTTTTTCCTCTCTACTTTTTGGCTGCATGGGAAGACTGTGTTATCGTGGTGTGGCTGGTTCCGGTTGATCATGTAGTCCATTTATTTTAATGCAATGAAGAAATGTGGCATGATTAAAGGCCCTTACTAGCAGACTCGATTGAATATTCAATCAGCACAGTTGGACAGTGAAAACTCGAACTACATCTTTTTGGATAAGACGTTATTTGTGATTTCACATTTCCCGTAACAACACTTGATTAGACTTCTTAGTGGCACATCTTGTTCTGTTGATAGGATAGGCCGCTAGGAAAATGTTAAATCCCTTCATTGCGTAATTTTGCAAACACATATATTCTGAAAGTCTGTTATATCCAATATGCATTTTAATTGCAATCTAGCGATTAGGTATAATGGAGTTACGGAGGTTTTATGTGTCACCTCCTAAAATTTGTAGAAAAAATATGGATTCTTCACCCTTAATTCCGGTTTAATTCAGCTATGATTAAACAAAACGTATATTTCTGTAAAAGGTCGAAGTATTCTTCATTTCTGAGTTTTTTCTCTAGCATAACATTATTATGTGTATTACAAACATAACCCTTAAAAGTTGAAATTATATCCCGAGGCTTACCTGCAGGTTTTTACGTATAAGAAGACTTAGGTAAAAAAGTGAAAAATGCAAATCAGGAATTTCCACACTCACAACACAGCCGTCCCACGCAGCGAAAAATAAGAGAGGAAAAGAGATCATGTTTTATAAGTATGTCAAATTCAAAAACAATTAACGAAAAAGAGAAGCCTTGGAACGGTCAGTGGTAAAGCAATTTTCCACTGGGGGTTTAAACCAGGTTCTAGGGTGCTTCAACCTCACACTTGCCCCAACAGGTTCTTATATCACAAAAAAGTACAAGTTGTCTTTGTGAAATAACTCCAACCTACACATCAGCTCAACAATGTTGCATGCATATGTTGCAAACATAAAAAACATAAGAAGCTTATATCATTGAAAAGCCAAAGGGGCGGGTCCTCAATGATCTTACCGAGGTCAGAGTACCTGGGTGCAAATCAGTAAGAACACGATGACAGGGATAAAAGAAACAAATCGAGCTTCTAGGCCCTTAAAAAGATTTTTTACATTAACTCTTAAACCCCTGCCACCGTCGTGCAACCAAATAGCTGAGCATAATGATCAACTGTAGATGGGTTTAACACCAGGATGCAGAACGCTGTAGAATATCATGTCGGTAACCTTTCTTGTTGAATTTACATATGATATTACGAATAAACAGGATAAATTAACATTCCCTCTTATTGTCTCAAGTTTATAAAATAAATCGCCATAAAACACTAGCTGTGAAATACCTTGTTGCAATGGTGATTTTAAACTTCATCTGTATTTTTAATTAAATCTGGGTAACGGCGATAAAACTTGCAAAAGGTTTTCATTAATTTTCGATACCGATAACCTTGTTTAAAAGTTTTTCTGTTATGCAAAGATTACGTTCATTAAAATCTTTGATATTATTGCATAGTAGTGAAATATGCATATCATGGAATGGCCACATCCAGCAGACACAGACTCCCCACACAGCCAAAAAGTAGAGAGGAAAAGAGAGCATGGTATTACGATAATCAGTTTCAAAATGGATTCCACAAACAATTAATGAAAGTGAGAACCCGAGGTGTTACCGCCTTGGAACGGTCAGTGGCAAAAGAAATTGCCACTGGGGGTTTAAACCAAGAAAGGAACTTGACAATATCATGAATCGCTTAAAGAGGAGAATCACTAATATGAGTAAGTTTATTGTATTGGTCTAACTGACAAGCGAGTTGGTTTTTATGCAAAATTTCGTGTGGAAACTTGGAAAAAATGTTGGGGCGCGTTCCACCTGAAATGACAAGTTTACTTTATTAACTAGTTTTAAGGCAGTCTTATTACAAGTTTATTCTTATTTATACTGCATTGGCAACTGTGTTTGTAAACTTTTATTGTTAATTTTCGTTCGAACCTGAGGGCGACGCAGTCCTGAATATAACAAGAAAAAGAAGAAAACAAGTGAAATATGCATATCAGGAAGGGGCACCTCCAGCAGACAAAGCCTCCCCACACAGCCAAAAAGTTGAGAGGAAAGACAGCATGGTATTACAATAATCAGTTTGAAAATGGACGCCACAAACAATTAACGAACTTGAGAACCCGAGGGGTTGCCGCCTTTGAACGGTCAGTGGCAAAACAAATTGCCGCTGTGGGTTTAAACCAGGTTCTAGGGTGCACCAACCTCACATTTGTCCCAACAGGTTTCCCTATCATAAAACAAGTACAAGTTGTCTTGGTGAAATAACTCCAACTCATCCATCGGCTCAACAATGTTGCATGCAAAAGCACACAAACATATAAAACATAAGAAGCTAATAGCATTGCAAATCCAAAGGGCGGGTACTCAATGATCTTACCCAGACCAGAGCTCCTGGAGTAAAATCAGAAAGAACACGATGACAGGGATAAAAGAAACAAATTGAGCTTCTAGGTTCTTTTTAGAAAAGATTTCCCCATAATCCTTCATAAACTCTTAAACCCTTGCCACCAAAGAGGTAAGCATAATAATCAACTGTAGATAGGTAAATCACCAGGCCTGCAGAGCGCTGTAAAATATCATGTTGGTAACCTTTCCTTTTAAACTTACAGATGGTTTTACGAATAACCGGGATAAATTAACACTGCCTTTTATCTTCTTAAGTTTATAAATTATATCTCCATAAAAAAAAGTGGCTGCGAAGTACCTTGTTCCAATAGTGATTTTAAACTGCACCTGTATTTATGGATTAGATCTGGGTATCGTCAATAAAACTTGCAAGCTCTAGAAAAGCAAACAAGCTGTGAGATAAAAACCACATATATGATGTTCGAAGAGCAACATCACCGTCTAAAAACGGAAACTTTACTGTATTAAAATTAAAATCATCCTAATATTTATCACACATGGTACCTAGAGGTGTTGTTAAAGGCTGTAATAATGTCATTCTGGTAATTGGTAGAAAAGATAACATAAATCTTTCGTAACAGTACAAAAACAGATCAGCAACAAGGGGTGCCCATTGGAATGTCATTTATTTGTTAATGAATAGAGGTATCAAGTCTCACATAAATAATCCAATAAAATGTGAGCGCCTCGATAAGGTCTTGACATGTCCATAAAGTATAAATATCATAAGAACTATCTGTAAAAATGCTCTATGTTCATTACAGGCAATATAAGGGTGTTATCTTTTCGCAATACCAAATTACATGTTCTTTTGTAGCTGTAAGACAAGATGTTAAGACCACGGATAATTTAGTAGTTGTACGAGAACTCGAGTTTGCAATAAATATTTCTTTTATACGAGGATAAACGAGTGTCAGTTTTAATATTTGTGTTTTTTTTTCAATTCAGAAAGAGCATAAGGCTCAGAATGTTCTCGTTTGCAGCATTGTTTGCAAAAAGAGTTTATAGACTGCTTTTTCCGCACGGCAGGTATTAAAGTCGATGTCAAAAGGAATTCTATATAAGTGTAATGATTGTTTGAAATGTTTATACAAACATGTATTGATTTTACTATTGTTCTGAAAATACCACATTGAAGGTTCCATGTTCATATATTGAGTTGCGCTCAACCCGGGGCTAGGCGGCGTGGTCGGTAATAAGCATTTTAATTACTGCCCATGAACAGGCTCAATCAAACCGAGCCTGCAATAGTTTCATATTTTTCGTGGTCGAGGGTCTTCTTTTCATCTATTTCAATATCACAGTAGCGTTGTTTGTGCCGTGTGGCGGCTGTAAAAAGTCTCCCCGTACATTCAATCAGTGCTGTTATCAGTAACGTCCTTGAAGGTCATCGATCACGATATTTATGTATTGTGTTGATGGTACTTCTAAAATTACCTCTTGTTTTTTTAATATTTCGGCCAGTTTAAAGATGGGTGGTTTCAATATCCCAGCCAATGTAAATTTGGATATTGTTCAATCACCACCAAGGATATAATTTCTGCTTTTTAAATTTTGCCTTTGGCATTGTCTGTGATATGCAGGATTTATATTCAAAGATCCCCTCTCAAAATTCTTTTCTGTGAGGTTCCGCCCATTGTTTTCTCGGCAAACCCATTGTTCTATCTGGGGACCATACGACGCTAAACATGGAATGGTATTAATCTGAAAATACCACATTGAAGGTTCCATGTTCATATGCCTACCATCGTTTTGGATGGATCAAAATTGTACTGTTTATTGGTGTAAATACTGAGTTGCGGTCAACGCGGGGCTAGGCGGCGTTGGCGATAATAAGCATTTTCATTACTGCCCATGAACAGGCTCACTCAAACCGAGCCTGCAATATTTTCATATTTTTCGTGGTCGAGGGTCTTCCAAGTCCCCTTTTCATCCTAATTTTAGAACAGTGCTGACCAAAACGTGTTTTCTAAGGGCGTCCTGTTTGTCCAACATACTGAATCCCACAATTAAAAGCATTTCAAGTTAAAACATAAATAATATAACCCGTTTTTCAGTCAATACCTGAATAAATGAATATTGAAAATGTTCTTCCGTTGACTGTGGATTTTATATTTAACAGTGGAATTACATTTTAGAAAACCACAGCACCTACACCTCTTTAAATTGCACTTGTATATAAAAGAATACGATCTGCGTATACCGTTGTTTAATTTACAGGTGTAGCAATATTATATTTACGGAGTATAGGTCATTTAATTGTAAATTATTTTAAGTAAGTGTGTACACTTAACACTCTGCAGACCCGTCATTAACAGTATTAGAAGAAGATAAATTAATAATGTTAAAAGGCTGCAGATGAATAAACGAATTCAATTTTGACGGCATTTGGTCTTAGTGAAGAAAATTATTTGTTGTTGAGTAATGATTTATATAATTTAAAGAATGCCATTGTTTGCAAAGCGACCTTTAGTTATATCGAAAGGTTTCAATTGACGTCACCACCAAATACGTCATGTTGTATGCGCCATTGTTTTTTTTTTCTATAAATAGCCAGTAGAAGAATCTATAAATTTTTGAATCACTGATCCCCCCAAAAAATATATCAGACTGTAAATGGTGTATTCGAGTACATCAAAAGGCCCAATTCTGGAACCAGGTAATACACAAATTCTGGAACCAGGTAATACACAAGAAAAACACTTTTTAAATATAACAGAAGGTCAGTGAACATGCAACCTTTAATGTGGTATATACGAGTGTTTGGTTGGGTCGGGAGGGTGAGAAAATGACTGTAACATAAATCCCTGAGGGATGAAACGATAACAGCATTGATTGAAAGTACGGGGAGACGTTTTACGGACAAAACTGCTGTAATTGTTAAGAAAGTGAAATATGCATATTGATCAGGAATCACCACACTCACAAAACACAGGCCCCACTCAGCGAAAAAGAAAAGAGAGATTTTTCAATCGAACAAAATCTGCTTGATTGGTTCATGCTTTAAGTTGTGCCAGAACTGGCTCGAGATAGCATACGTCCTATGTATATTATTATGTCTAGCGATCCTAACGTATTTCATGTACTTTTATTTCTACATACTATCCAGTTCAAAATCTTTTTCCCACATCTTTCAGTCTGCGCAGTACTACATCCATTACATTGACTGTACATGGGTATACGAAGTCTCAGTGGACTGAAGGAATAAACGTAGAACGTAGGACTTGCCGCTTCTAGAAAAAAGCGTTCTACGAATGGCTTTTTTAAAATGTAGAAATGATTGTTAGATGTAGGGATGGGTATACTTTAGGGATGTTTGTAAGACGGTAGAGCTGGGTCGACTGTTCATCGGACTGGCTAGTGATAACAAAGGAGGAAAAGAGGTTAGGTCGGCTTCATGAATTAATGAAGGATCTATAACTATGTCACCTGTTGGAATAAACGTAAGACTTAAAAATGAGTCGGTTGTAGGAATTGACGTAGGCTGTAAAACTAAGTCGACTATAATCTTTTGACGTAGGGCTTGGTCAACTGAAGAAATAAATATCAGATGTGAGAATTGGTCGGCTGAAGCAATGATGCTAGGAGTTTGCACTTGGTCGAATTAAGAAATGAACGCATAAAGGTAAGAATCAACATACTGTATAAGTACTTATTTTGGCGGCGGTTTAATTTCGTTATATTGGTGGTCAGGGTCATTTGCGCCAATTCAAAACACCGCCCATTCAAATAATCGTCAATTCATAACACCACCATTTTAATTTATTGAAGGTAGACAACTATGCTATGTACATTTTATGTCGCATTTTTCTCTTTTGCTGAATCTAAATAGCTGCCACTTTCAAAAATATATATTCTTTATACCTGAATAAAAACTTAAACTTCAAGAAAGAAAGAGAAATATACTTAGTGATACAAAAAGAACATAATAAGAATATAGAATCAAACAAAACAACCCACTATTGTATCATTTAATTTCGCGGGGATCAAATATCGCGCATGTTACATAAGTGAATTTTCGCGAGGGCTTAAATTCGCGCACTTGTATTATTATGATAAGACTAGATATTCAATGGTTTGATTTCGTTAGGGCTCGATTTCGCGCATTTACCCTAGCGCGAAATACGCGAAAATTTAACCACCGCGAAATATAATTATGCCACAGTATTATTAGGTAGCTGCGATGATGTTTTCACACTTAAAAGTTAGCAATAAAATAACTACGACTTTTAACTTTCTCTTCCATTGTCCAGTGAAAAGTAAAATAATATGGTGTGGAATATTGAATGTAAATGCTTAACGCTGAGACAAGAACGAACTGAAGCGATGTCAAGATTTTTACGATATATACAAGTAAGTGTTACTTATACATGTACATGTAAGTGTTACGAAATCATTTAAATTAGCGAAATAAACGCGGCAGTCAACTTTTGGGCAACTTGTATTGCGACAGTAAGAATATTTAATTCTACAATGATTTTATTGTGATGGTCTGTGTAAACGCCAATTTTAGACCCACCATTTACATCAAGGGTTTTATTTTCGCGGTCTGGTTTGTTTTGCGCTAATTTTTGACGCCGCCGATTTAAAGCACTTCAAAATACACCAAAATTTGACACCGCCTATATTAAACGCTATACAAAAGTTCGTAAGAAAGGCGTGGATGTAAAACTTAATTAAAGACTGCCTCGTTCGCAAAAATAAACGTAAACCTAGCACGTTGTGGGAGGGGGGGGGGACGCGCACAACCGTTACCTCTGGTGAAGCGAGAAAATTGTTCTGCAAACGTCCGGTGACGGTGCTGTCGATTTTTATTCCGACCCGGATAGGTAGATGGTCAGCTTTGAGTCATTTTTATTAAAATATCAAACAATTCTTTGAAAAACTAAGAGCGTGATCCGATGCGCGTTGGATTTATCTGCATGCTGGTATAATATGAGACCAATATACCCAACCATCGTTGAGTTATGAAGTTATGACGATCATTTTGCCTCTGAAATAAGCAAAATTCAATTCTAGGGCAACTGTTTTGAATGTGGGAAAGAACGTTATACTATTTGCCCGATTGTAAGTATAACGTAGTGCTGGCTGGAATATGGAGCTGAACTAGAGCCATGGGAAGGGCTCGACTTTTAAATGAACTTATTATATACCCATTTATGATTTAAGCATAGTGCAGCGTTAATCCGCAAAATTGATACAACTCGTCAGATTAATAATTCCGCATTGAACATTGTCCCATTTTCCGATTCCTTATTTTTGCACCTTCCGCGGTAGTTTGTACGTTCCAAAATGGCCGATTTCAAACCGCGATATTTTCACAAATTCTAATTTGTTGACTCCAATGACACCCTTTCTTTAAAAAATGTTTTAATCACAATAACATTTACAAATAATAATAATATGAACTCGTAAAAAATGTTAAAGAAGTCAAATTAATTGATAGTCATTGCGGATATAATACAGTTACAGAAAAAGCAAAATTTAAGGAACGAAGAAATGTACATACCGTTCAACAATCCCGATTTAAATAGCCAAATGTAAAATCCTTCGTAGTTTCTTTTTTCAGCTTAACCCTATTTAGATGCATTCTATGTTTAATGAAGGTCGTTGCTGCGGTATAAGAATGAAACACTTTCAAATCCTAGTCGTTACATATCGAATACCACGGTAAACACTTCCAGCATCTTCGGGTCTTGTCCTTATTTTGTTGTAATTGTTTTTAGTCCTTCAAGTCATTGAAATAATTCAATTTAAATAATCCTTTCTCTGACAGAATCGATCATGGCGCTTGAAAAATGTTAACATTTCTTAATGTTATATTTATCAGGAAGGCACCATTTCTAAAAATCCTGATTATGACGTCTTTGAATTGCTTGAAATACGCAAAAGAAAATCAAAGGTCGCACGGAAGCAGAACTAATGGAAACATAAAAAGAAAATCACGTATTCGTTGTTCTATTCATGACCTACATATTATTTTAAAACAATCTGGCAGACACGCCATGATATCTAGGCTGGCTTCTCTTTCTATATCAAGTCTGCAGAAACTGGATGAGGAAGCCGACGACATCGTCATAAAAACCCATCCTTTTTACGAGGTTGCTAGTCTTATTCAGTGTTATTCTCGGCATTTTCTCAGGCCACAAATTGACTTGGAATCTGACCATCAAAGACATTTCCTTAAAATTTCTTTTTTAAAATAAAGGAATAGATTTTATTGACCTTCTTAGTATATGTAAAGATAAAACAGTTCAGTCGGCTGTTCCTAATTATTTTAAGAATACTGAATCGCCTATGGTTTGTTATAAATACAACAAACGAACTAGAAATACAATTTTTCATTACAATAAAATTACCTCCGATTTACAGATCATTGAAAATACACCAAAAACTTGAGGGTGTTTAACTTCTAAATTTTGCTATAAGCCTGTCGGTCATATTGTTACCGTTGTCCTTAATGTAATCAAAGACTCGAGAATTCGTAATTTAATTTCTAAAGGTCCCGAATATAGAATTCCATCCAAAATTGATTTTAATGCATGCCGTGCAGAAATTGCTGAGTCTTTAAACCTATTTTGCAATAAATGGTGCAAAAGAGAACATGCTTAGCCTAAAACACATATTTCAAAATTATAGACATTTTATGAAAGAAACATTGCTTTATTACAACCTCGACCTCGTTCTTTACCTTTCGTCATTTGAAAAAAGGAATTCAAGACTTCCATAACAAATTTGTTTTAACACCTGCTGATAAGGCTTCTAATAATGTAATTATAGTGTGACGGATACACTATATTAATATTCAAACTGAAGAACTGAACAGCACTTATGCTTATATACTGACTTCTGCGTCTGAGAGTGATATTGTTACTGCACACACTATACAAACTACAAAATTTAGAATCACTATTGAGCCGAAACAAGACAAAGAACCTACTATGTAATGGTTGCCTAAAATGCATAAAACACCGTACAAAGCAGGATTTATTGCTAACTCTTGTTCTTGCACTACTACTAAATTTTCCGTGCTCTTAACATTTTGTCTTACAGCTATTAAAGAACATGTAATTAGGTATTGCGATAAGGTTTTGGAAACTTCTGGCAAAAATTTAATTAGGTCGATTAAAAATTCAAACGACGTTTTGAAAAAGCTTAAATTAAATAATTTTCAGGCGTTCTGTTTGTCTACTTATGATTTCTCAACTTTATAACTTTGCTCCCTCATAATTTAATAAGAGACAAGCTAACCAGTCTCATTGAAAAAACCTTTCCTAGAAAAACTTAAACCTTCATCGCTTGTAATGAACATAGGGCATTTTTACAGATGATTACAACATTGTTGAGCCGATAAGTGGGTTGGAGTGGTTTCACCAAGACAACTTGTATTTGTTTTGTGATATGAGGACCTGTTGGGGCAAGTGTGAGGTTGGTGCACCCTTATACCTGGTTTAAACCCCCTGTGACCATTTGATTTGCCACTGACCGTACCAAGGCGGTAACCCCTCGAGTTCTCATTTTTGTTTATTGTTATTGGTGTCTCTTTTGAAACTGATCATTTAAATAACCATGCTCTCTCCCTCTCCTCTTCTTGACTGTGTGGGGAGGCTGTTTTTTCTGAATGTGGCGATTCCTGATATGCATATTTCACCTTTTTCGAAATATCTTACGTCACAACTTATATTGTGACGTAATTGCTAACATCTAATTTCACTCTTGATGATTGAATTAGTGCTCATTTAATTTGGAGTGAAATAAGGGTATATAATGAAAGGAACATTATACCAGTATGCAATCTGTAGGTTTGTATTATGTCTTGTTGCGTATGTAAACCACATCATGCTCGACCTTCGGTCTCGCGTGATATAGTTAACATACCCAACTCGACAAATACAAACCTACAGATTGCATACTGTTATAATATTCCATATGTATGACGTAGAGCAGTTTGGAATGCTAATCTGAGAGTGAAAGTAATGCGGTTTGCTGTCGGTGCGAATGTATGACGTATTACTGAGTCGACTTTAAGCAGATAAAACCGAATATACCTCGAAACCAAAAGAGTGAAATTTCTCATCTTTATCAAAAAGGATCACTGTCGGTGTCTTCAACGCATGCATTGTTGTTCCATCATTCCAGATCGTATTTGCGTACATCTGTAAATATCCAATTTACGAGGGATGATCCATAATAACGTAGACTTTTGTAATTGCATCTTAATTTGAAACACGTTCGCAATAAATTATATACTAAATTAAATCAGAACACAAGCGTAACAAACTGAGCTAAAATATTCATATATTAAATCGATTTCAAAAGTGCGTCGCTTATTTGAATAACCATGGTAACACGTTGGCGGCGCACGCCGTTGCCATTGTACTTTATAAAGCATATACCTGTCAATAAAAACAAAACTACTAGTGGAAAAAGAGCCAAACTTCGCAACGTCAAAGCACGGTATACAAATGATGTCAGGCCGAAATTTTAGGTCATTCTGATCATGCGTTTTAAGAACAGTCAATATTTCAGAGAGCTATCACCAACGTTAAAACGTCAGAAATGTCGCCGTCAGATCGCCCGGAAATACGCGCTATTATAAAATTCTGTCATGGTCTTTGAAAATCACCTCATGAAAAGCTATAATAATTTAGCAGACGCAAATGAAAACTTCCGTAAGCCGAGCTCTAGTTTTTAAGTGGTACCAGTGTTTTTTATACAGTCAGAAGAGCCATTAAATAGGCCTGGGGTAAGGAAAAAAGAAAAACATCGGCATTACGGCAGTGACGTCAAGCCGGGAGGCAATTGAAGCGGACTAAAGTCTAACTATTGTGGCGCATTTCGACCTATTCTATACTGGAAAAGGTACCGTTCAACGGATATTGCCGACAAATGACAATTTTTAAAGGTGTGTTAATAATTAATTAACAAATTTTTTTTTTCAAAAAATGTTTTTGTTTGGTATTTGGATCATTACGAAGTTATAAATTATCAAATAAGAATAAATAAGTTATTTATAATTTTAATTACACTTGAGTAAACAGCTACACAGACTGTGTCCACAATGCAAAGACTTGTTATATATTAACAAATACTAATTTGTAATGAGTTATTTAAACAATTACACGCCCGTTGCTAAAGTACCGCGATACTGTGGTCATTGCATTCGCGGTCGTTTCTTCTGAAGTACGAGCGAGAAGTGGACCATTTTTTGATCGCTTCATATCCACTTGCGAGACTTTAACCAGAAATGATATACTACTATGTTCGATCAATGGTTTCCCCGCCATCGCATTCCGGTGACAGAGTCTATTAAAAAAAACTTAGAACATACGCCACTCCGCTAACGCTGCGCCCGTGAATTAACGTCGTTGACGTTATTAGATCAAATTTGACGTGCGCCGGATAGCGGTTAGTGTATGATTTTAATTGTTCATAGATTTTTTATGTGATGTTTTGTTTTGCTGATATTTTGTAAAAATATGCTGGACATATTCCGATTAAAGCTTGTGTAATTTTATTTGTGGTATCTTGAATAATACAAAAACTATAACAAAAGTCTACGTTATTTTGGATCATCCCTCGTAAAGTTTTTTTTATTTATACAATATATCCTCGTGTTGCATCGTTTTCATTTAAAGAAATATTCACAAGTAAATAGTTATGTAGGTATTTACTTACTTGATGTTTAACTCACTATTTTAAAAAATATTTAAATGATACTATGATAAGCAAATTGAGTCACTGGTAAATACATTTTAATTATTAACTACCTATATACGAGTAGAAATCTAAAATTGTATTACTTTATTAGAGTCTGATGTTCTAACTACACCTATGAAAATTTTTTAATTTCTCCGCTTAGAATTAGAGTACAGTCTTCAAATTTGAAACATAATAAGATGCACCATTTTTACTTCTTTTTCTAAAATTTCCATAGAAATCCCTCCGTATATTCTTAAACCAATGACATTTAATCGAGGTGCGGGCACAACCAAAAGTCACAAATTTACCGTAGCTTTTGTATGAAGGATTAACTGAAACCGGCAAATACTACTGAAAAATCTTCTGTGTAACAGCTAAACAAGTGCATAAGAACAGCATTGCATAGAATTGTTTAAAAGTACTTAAAAATCCATGTTTAAACAACGAGATATGAATTTTCGTTTACGGCGTATATACCCACGACCGACAATTTTGTGAAAATGATGTATCTGTTATTTTTGTAAATCTTCTGTGTACCAGCTAAACAATTGCATAAGTGCAGCATTGCATAGAATTGTTTAAAATTATTTAAAAATCCATGTTTAACCAACGGGATATGAATTTTCGTTTATGGCGAATATACCAATTACCGACAATTTTGTGAAAATGATGTATCTTATTATTTTTCAGGTTTGCAGTGTATTTCCCGAATCCTTGCAGAGTAATTTATAAAAAATTATGAATGGTGTAGTTAGAACATTGGTTAAATATACTGAGGGCTCTATGCTTTATTAAAAAACGATTTAAATAGAAGTTCATTGTTTCCATATAACGCTAACGTGAATATTGTCAACTAATCTATGTTTATTATTAAGTAGTGTTAAGTGAACATCAATACGGATAACAAGATAGTGTAAAATTGTGTCATCTTAAAATAACCACACTGTTTTAAGATAGGAAACCAAAAAGACTATCAATCAAAATTTTATTTAATACAGATCTTTTTAGTTATTTATTTTTAAATTAGCATGTCTTACCTTTGTTCGGTCTGTTTTGTATTCATCATAAAAAGAGTAAGCATAACCGGAATATGTTGTCCCGAAATCGATGGCTGCAACAATAAGTTTTCTTTCAGACACGGGCTTTTTTTGGTTTTTATCATCCATCGAAATGAACAAGTAAAAAGTCTGTTCTACTTCCTTTTTCAAATCGAAACCTGAGTTTATCTATTGCATGTAACATGAAATCAATAAAAGGCTAAATATAGAACGAAACTAGATTGACAACCTTCACCGTGCCTAATCGTTATCTCGCGAAAACGGCAAAGTCGCGTCGGAACCCGGAATTTCCGGAGATTAATTTGTGGGTTTTCGTGAGAAAATCGTTATTTTTATATAATTACAAATATTTCCAGATAAAATAACCTGCTGCGAGATGATCTAGGAATCGGCAATAATGGTCACTGGTTGATTTTTTCCACATTGCTCTCGTTTTCTCAATCATTCGGTGAAACCTCCGAACTTTGCTGAAAAAGTCGACAGTGGGTCCGGAAAACTCATGTTTTTTTATACATCTTCGCAATTATGTATTCGCCTTTCCATGTGCTAGACTAGTAGATGATCTCTCCTGTACCCGATACAAAACGGTACAAAAATAGATTGCCACATATGCAACAAAGTTTCAAACTGATTGTGAAATTAACTTTAGAATTATGTTACACAATAAATATTAAAATTTCAATAAAAGTACGCTTTGATAAAATTAACATTCAGATTATTATATTTTTAGCTATCATATTTCAGCATGGTTGCATTTCTTAGTAATTGGCATTTTAAACACGTTTATCACATTATATATTCATACGAATAAACGTTAATAAAGCTAGTATATTGTACTTTATTCTGTGTTATTCCGGCTCGCCCACGGGCGACTGGATATATGGTAGTAATTTACTTTGAAAACAGCGAAGAAAACCAAGTTAATCCGTTTGAACGGAAGTTCATAGTTATTTCTCTATTGATTATTTCATTGATGAAGGAAATCAGGTATTTCAAATAGGTATTTCAAACATAATGTACGGCAGTAAATCACTAACCAGGTTAAGTTGCATCAAATTGCAACCCTCAATATACCCTAATATCAACCCTGTTGAGATAACAGGCATTTTATAATATGATATGTATTTTATAAATAACACTAAATGGTGTTAGGTCGTTAATCTCCAGCAGCATGTACTTAACCTGTAAACGTGCGGAAAACCACCTATACTAAACCACAATGAAAGATAGCTTTAACTATCTAATGATTGTCTGGCGGCTATATCTGTCTGACAAAATTGGTTAACTACGAAAAAGCACTGTGACGTTTCTATTGAAGTAGAGACATGCGAGGTGAAACAGCCAAATGTGCCGTCAAGACGATTTAGGAAATTATACTGAAAGGATAAAGAAACGCAGGGTAACATTTGTTCCGATATATTAAGAACGCGTTCTCCAAATAAAGTGAAACTTTGTGTATTGAGTTATTAGGTCATGATACACCTTAACATGTGTCGAAAGTGAATAAAACTTGTCTCCACTGCCTCAGTGTAAACCGTCGTGGAGCATGAGCTTTCGAACCTGCCTATCCAATTGTTACCCTGCGTTTCTTTATCCTTTCAGTATAAATCTTAAACAACACCTCGAGGTACCTTGATGATTATTAAATATAGATAATAACCATTTTACATTACTTGTTAATAAGATTTACCCTAAAGAACTACAACTTAATAAAGCAAACACTTCAGAAAGCAAGCAAATTTTCTCGATCTAAATCTGTCAATTGAAAATGGTTACGTCACTACTAAAATTTATGATAAAAGAGATGATTTTAATTTTAATATAGTTAATTTCCCGTTTTTATACGGCGATGTTCCCCGTGTAACATGTTACGGGGTTTATATTTTACAGCTTGTTCGCTTTTCAAGAGCTTGCAACGATGTTAATGATTTAAATGAACGTAATCTTTGCAATACAGTAAAACTTTTAAAACAAGGTTATCGGTATCACAAATTAAGGAAAACATTTTGCACGTTTTATCGTCGATACCCAGATCTAATTCATAAATACAGATGCAGTTTAAAATCACTATTGCAACAAGGTATATCACAGCCAGTTTTTTTATGGAGATTTAATTTACAAACTTAAGAAGATAAAGGGCAATGTTAATTTCTCCCGGTTTTTCGTAAAAACCATCTGTAAATTTAAAAAGAAAGGTTACCAACATGATATTTTATAGCGCTCTGCATGCCTGGTGATTAACCCTTCTACAGTTGATCATTATGCTTATCTCTTTGGTTGCACGACGGCGAAAGTGGTTTGAGAGTTTATGAAGGTTTATGGGGAAATCTTTTCTTAAAAGAACCTTGAAGCTCGATTTGTTTTTTTATCCCTGTCATCGTGTTCTTGCTGATTTTACTCCAGGAGCTCTGGTCATCGAGTACCCGCCCTTTGGCTTTTCAATGCTATTAGATTCTTATGTTTTATATGTTTGTGTTCTTTTGCATGCAACATTGTTGAGCCCATAAGTGGGTTGGAGTGATTTCACAAAGACAACTTGTATTTGTTTTGTGATTTGAGAACCTGTTGGGGAAAGTGTAAGGTTGGTGCACCCTAGAACCTGGTTTAAACCCCCAATGACAATTTGATTTGCCACCGACCGTTCCAAGGCGGTAACCCCCCGGGTTCTTATTTTTGTTAATTGTTAATGGTGTCTCTTTTGAAACTGATCATTTTAATAACCATGCTCTATCCCTCTCTTCTTCTTGACTGTGTCGGGAGGCTGTTTTTTCTAAATGTGGCGATTCCTGATATGCATATTTCACCTTTTTAAGTAAAATATCTCCTGGAATCTTAAAAAATAAAATGGTATCCAAGTTTAAAATATATATTATGTCTGTAATGTTTCGTTGTGTGTTTGAATTGCTGCAAATGTTTTATCGGTGTGTGTATGGAAGTAAACTCTGTTAAATGTCTATGGGTGTAAATGAAGACATCATATATGTATGTGGATCTCAAGTTGTATGCCACAGCTTAACAACAATAAGTGCGATTGGATGGAACTATAAACGAAGAATTTCTACTGTGGGAAAGTGATGCCGAGTCTCGTGATGTTCCTGGGCCACTAATAAATATAGAAGGAAACGCTATTGTTAACGAGATTTAACTTTCATCTTTTCCTCTCTACTTTTTGGCTGTGTGGGGAGGGTGTGTATGCTGGATGTGGCCATTCCTGATATGCATATTTCATTTTTTTTCAAATTGGTTGTGTATTTGTATTTTCTTCAGTTTTTAGTTTAAAATGCAGAAGTATGGTTAAACTTCTAGATTTTAAATTTTTGTATGCGTGTAAACAGGTCAATATAAACTCGTTTATCTCAAAATGTTTCGTCTATTGCCATTCTTCAGTTTAATGTCACACAATTCTACATTCTCTGTCACAAGACATAACACATTCGATTTTACTTAACTTTGTAACTTACCGCCTGATCTGTCTGTGTTCGCCTGTGTACAGTACAATAAAGTATTTAGGCCACAATGTTTTTTCCATGCAAAATTTAAATGCGTTAACATAAAGTCTCATCCAATTCAATTCAACATCTTAAGCGAGCCGTCTACTTGCTTTTTTAAAAGCTATCCTTGTTGAATGACATTTACACTGCCTTGATTGTGTTACTGAGTCGCCTTTATGCGATACTGAGTCGAATTTATTGCAATGGCGGACGAAAACATATACAACGTTAGGTACCTTAATTTTGTCATGATCTCTCTTTATGAATTATTTTTTAAGTAAACTTTATACAGATTGACGAACAAATGATCCATGCACCATCCGCTTTCGCCGTTTTGTTTTAGCTAAAAGATACTCTCATACAATTCAAATATAAAAGAAAACGTGTAGGAATTTGGAAGAAAATGTTTGAAGGGAGAAAACATGCGTGTTTTGCTTTATATTTTGATGCAGACGACATTAAAAACCAAATATGATTATCAAATTAATTGTGGGTCTTTTTTTACCAAAACGACGTCTCAACATATCACCCTTATGTGTTGTATTGCATAAACAGTTACCACTTACGTAAATCGAAAAGGGAAAAATCGTGACGAAATTAAGGTATCTACCGTTGTTTATGTAGGTTTTTGTCTGCCTTAAGATCCACTTAGTATCGCAAAAACGCGACTAAGTAACATAACCAAGACAGTGATTAATCTGATAAAATAACCGCGCCGTATGGAGTTTTGCACGCAGTCCTTATCAACGTATTTTCAGATAGTTTCGATTTGAACAAGGAAGATTAAGTTTTGTGAAACATTAGGAATGAGCAAATATAAAACAAAATTGATTGTGGCAGCCATTGATTTTGGAACAACATATTCGGGATACGCTTACTCGTTTAGGGACGACCCCTTAAAGGTTTAAGTTTTTATATACTTTAGTTGTAAATGTATATCAAGTAGGCGACATAAAACGAGCCGATTAATTGATTTGCTCAATTACCTTCATGCATTTTAGTAACCGGTTTGCGTGTATTAAAATTATCATAGAGGAATATCTCCATCTTATCTTTGAACACCTTTCTTACTGGATTGCATGAAGTACCGTTGGTCTCCTTAAATGCTAACCCGGATTTAGTTTTCCAGTTTTTCACACTGTGAAAGTTTATGTTTTAGTCTTATATTCAGCTTGTTCGATTGCTGCATGTTATAAAACATAACGAGCACTAGGAGACTCAAATCCAATCCGAAGCAGTGAGGGAAATAAGAATTAGTCTTAGACCCGAAACTATGATTAGATAATATCCACGTTGCTGAACAATTTTACAAAAATCTAATCTAAATAAATTTTAACAAATGAAATAGCATTTTGTTGGGAACAATATCGTTTTACTTATTGTAAATTCTTTTCAGTTATCATCTCAAAGATCTGTTGATTACCGTTTTATCTGCAACGTTGACCTAAATCAAAGTTTGAAGTCATCATTCATTTTGAATGTTTAATTAAATATAAAAAGAAAATAAATATTATGGATAATTGAATTTTGCGAAGAACAGAGGGAAAAGGTCTACATACCTTTATTTATCAGATTTATACCAACTTGGGCTGGTCAGATGGGGTAGGACTGACTACCTCAAAAGCACCGACTGTTGTCCTCTTTGATGAAACTGGAACGTTTCATTCGTTTGGATATGACGTAAGTTATGATTTTATATACTTTAGTATAACGATATGCTTGTTAACTAACATAACACCCTAATCTAAATATAGCTGTAAAAACAGTTGCTACATCGTCTGATTTCGGCGCTTTATTTTAGCGATCTTTTCAAATGCATGATCCAAATGTACTGGCATGACTTTCATGATTTTTTCGAGAACACGAGTTAAAAAAATCCAGTTACCTTTTTGATATCTATTTGTTTCTCTAAACTGTGAAGAACACATCAAATTATCCGTACATTTTGTATTAAATTATTCTTTTAAATATCATTTACTTGGTCGATGTCGAAGTTATGAAACAATATTTTTAGTTAATAATATTTCAATAGGAATTCTGAAAACGTACATTACATAGTACTTGTGAAATGGGCTGCTTCTGATACAAGTATCACTGCTTTTACGTTGTTGAGGAAATATGGCTTAACTGCTCTATTGGACCCTGCGTCACTTGATGGTAAAGTACTCGTTCCCAGAGAGGGTATTATTTAAATGATTACATAACTTGTATATGCCAGTTTTATTTTCATAACAATTTACGTGTTTTGTTAGTGACAGTTTAAATAGCTTCTGTATCTCATGATGAATCTATTTTCTAGGCAGAAACTCATTATGCTGAGTTAGCGGAAACCGATGAACACATAGGATGGAGGTTTTTCCGAAGATTTAAGATGGAGCTACATAACAAAAAGGTAAAAGGAGCAAAGTTTCTGAAAAACACACATTTTTTTATGAGAAAACTATCACAAACGCTTAGCTAACGTAAAGTTAAAATATAACCCGGGTCATCGTCGTTTTGCTTATTTGACTCCAGGGGCTCTTGTCTCGGTAAGGTAATTGAGAACCCGCCCTTTTGCTTGACAATGCATTTAGCTTCTTATGTTTTATTTGTTTGTGTGCTTTTGCTGCAAAATTGTCGAGTTGGCGGACGGGCTGTATTTCACCAAGACCACATGTACTTGTCTGTTTATATTAGAACCTGTTGGGGCAAGTGTAAGGTCGGTATACCGTAGAACCTAGTTTACACCCCCAGTGGCAAACTGTTTTGCCACTGACCGTCCCAAGGCGGTAACCCCCGGGTTCTCTTTCTCGTCAATTGTAGTTGGTGTTTTTTTTAAGATTGATTTTCTTGTTTATAAAAAAGTGAAATATGCATATCAGGAATCGCCACACTCACAAAACACAGCCTCCCCACGCAGCGAAAAAAGAAGAGAGGGAAAGAGAGCATGTTGTTATAAGTATGTCAATTCAAATAAGACGCCACAAACAATTAAAGACACAGAAAATCTTTGGGATTACCAAGCTAAGGGGTTTAAACCAGATTCTAGGGTGCACCAACCTCACACTTGCCCCAACAGGTTCTCATATCAACAAACAATACAAGTTGTCTTGGTGAAATAACTCCAACGCACCCATCGGCTCATCAATGTTGCATGCAAAAGCACACATATAAAACATAAGAAGCTAATAGCATTGCAAAGCCAAATGGGGGTGTACTAGATGATCTAATCGAGACCAGAGAACCTGGAGTCAAATTAGCAAGAACACGATGAAAGAGATAAAAGAAACAAAGGGTTTCAATAAGATGAAAGAGATAAAAGAAACAAAGGGTTACAATAAGATGAAAGAGATAAAAGAAAAATAATTATAAAGCCATGCTCTCTTTTCCTTTCTACTTTTTGGTTGTTTGGGGAGGTTGTGTTTTCTGGGTGTGGTAATTCCTGATATGCTATTTATTATTTTCACATTTTTTAAAAATAAAAACATGGCTCATAATCAATCAAGGACAATCAATACTACATCGATAGTGCACATGTAATGAATGGTTAAAGTTTCATTGTAGATGTGATATTATGAAATTAAAAGCGATTTTATATCTTAAATGATATGCGATCTGTAGGTAGAAGAAAGTTTAATTATATGAAACAGAAACTTTGAAAGCCACCGGACATGAGAAACATGAACATATTGCAGACTCGGTTTGATTGAGCCTGTCCATTAACAGGATTGGAAATGCATACTACTCCTTGAAACGCATTGCCCCGGTTCATATGCAACTAAATATTTAAACCAGTAAATTGTATTATTTTGATCCAGCCAATAAGCAGCTATAAAAACAAAGGAAAATAAAATTAAAAACATATCAGTTTAATTTTAAGCACCATTAACTTCCTAATTCTTGACGCGAATGATCTTTCGAAGAGGTAAACTTTCAAATTTAAAAGCAGGAAGTATTTCCTACATGTGAACAAAGCGGGAAGTATTTACTCGAGGTGAACAATATCCAAACCTCCATTGGCTAGGATATTAAAACCAACCATTAAAAGATCGTTAATGTAAAGAGCACTGATTGTGAAAGTACGGGGATATATTTTACAGCCGCCACACGGAACAAACCAAACAACTGTGATATTAAAATAGATTTAAAAGAAACTTTAAAAGTCACCGAACACGACAATGTCAAAATATCACCAGCTCGGTTCGGTTTGATTAAGCCTGTTCATGGCAGTAATGAAAATGCAGATTATATTACTGTCCAAGCCGCTTTGTCCGGGTTGAGCGCATCTCATTATTTACACCAAATTGTGTATCTTGTTCGACGGCTTTCAAGGATGGAAAGTGTTAAAAGCACTGATAAACTTACGCTTATGTGGGAAATATATTTAAAATGTAATATATTTAATATATTTAAAACTAAACTTGTTCACTGGTCATGACACAGTCTAGAAATTAAGTCTGAACCTATTCGGAAATCTTCAAATTTTTGTACTTAAACTCTCTGCATCAGATAATTACGGTTGGAATGATCTAAATCAGTAATCACCAATACTGAATCCCGATACTCTATGACCAGATGGTTACCATTTTAGAGCATGGAATACAAGAATTGCCTTGTTCAGTCTACATGTACCAGTTAAATAACAAGAAACTGGATTTTCACAGTTGATTTGTTTGATGGTGATGCTTTTTCATTTTTGAACAAACCAATAGCTAATAAATAAATGTTAAAGAATTTAAATAACACATGTTGACTTTTTTCAATGACAATATGTAAAATGATCTTTTTTCTCTGTTTAAATAACATTAATTGATTTTCAATAACTATGGTTTGCACAATAATATAGCTCATTCATAAAAATATCTCGTTCAATTCCAGCACAAAACACTAAACATACTTTTCAATTCAGTTAAATATTAAATTACAAATTGATGTGTTGTTACCTCAAAGAACTGCAATACATACTTAATGCAGCACATTATGCTATCTCAATCAAATAATACAAAAACGTGAAATATGCATATCAGGGATTGCCACATCAAGCAGACACAGCCTCCCCACACAGCCAAGCAGTAGAGGGGAAAAGAGAGCATGGTATTAATACCAATAGTTAATTTCAATATGGACGCCACAAACAATAAACGAAAGTGAGAACCCGAGGGGTTACCCCCTTGGAAAGGTCAGTGGCAAAACAATTTGCCACTGGGGGTTTAAACCAGGTTCTAGGGTGCACTAACCTCACACTTGCCCCAACAGGTTCTCGTATCACAAAACAAGTACAAGTTGTCCTGGTGAAATAACTCCAACGCACCCGTCGGCTCAACAATGTTGCATGCAAAAGCACACAAACATATAAAACATAAGAAGCTAATAGCAATGCAAAGCCAAAGGGCGGATACTCAATGATCTTACCGAGACCAGAGCTCCTGTAGTAAAATCAGCAAGAACACGATGACAGGGATAAAAGAAACGAATCGAGCTTCTAGGTTCTTTGAAGAAAAGATTTCCCCATAAACCTTCATAAACTCTTAAATCCCTGCCACCGTCGTGCAACCAAAGAGGTAAGCATAATGATCAACTGTAGATGGGTTAATCACCAGGCCTGCAGAGCGTTGCAAAATATCACGTTAGTAACCTTTTTTTTTAAATTTACAGATGGTTTTTACGAATAACCGGGAGAAATGAACATTGCCTTTTACTTCTTAAGTTTGTAAATTATATCTCCAAAAACCGGCTGTGAAATAACATGTTGCAATAGTGATTTTTACTGCACCTGTATTTCTGAATTAGATCTGGGTATCGGCGATAACACTTGCAAAAGGTTTTCCTTAATTTGTGATACCGCTAACCTTGTTTTAAGGTGGAATGCGCCGATTTTTCAACTTTCGAGTATTTTAATGAAAATTTGCATGCAGTTAATTGATCATATTTCCGATATGGAACAGAATATCTTGTTAAAATATTTTATTTTGTCTCAAAGATACTGGTCTTCAAAGATGGCCACTAACGGCAGTTTTTGGACATGACGTCAAAAGAACCGTAACTGAATGTTTCCTGCTGTAACTTTGATGTCTTTCGAATGTTCCGTTTTCTGTTTTGATAATATTGTACAGAATCAAATTCTCTTTCCACTGATGTAACTTTCATGAGTTTTCACCCAATATTTACGCGTGACGTCGCCGAAAAGCGCCGTTTTGACCTGAAAACTGACGCAGAGTTTTACTAAATTTTCGTCGCTTGTTTCGGAATTGCGAAAAATCTGATCAATAAAATTTTGATTTTTTTGCATAATTCGTTTGTAAATTTTATTTTGGAAATGTTTGACAAATAAAAAAGGGGGGTCGCCGACTTCGTTTTTGCGTTATTACGTACACCTTTACCCCTATCCCCCTAATTTTAACGACACAATAAAACCTTTCCATTGCGCGTCATACTTAAGCACTATAATAATGTTGGTAAAAATTAAACATATTAAAATTATAGTTTTGTAAAAGTTTTTTTTCACATCAAGAATCATAGTTTTGCTTAAACTTTAGTTTAAGATTCTAGTAATTCTAAACGAACTACATCAGAATTCATCAATAATCAAATTATAACATTAAGCAATAAAATATAATCAGTTGTTATAATGTATTGTTTGAAGTTGTTTTAATTTTTACGTAACGTTTTCAAACTGAAAGTTGATCAAATGTATGCATTGAAAATCGAATACAAATCATTTTGAGGCCCCTTGCGACGCAGACGACACTAATTTTAATTACAGATATCAGGATATCAAATCAAAACAATGGAGCATAAAACTTAGAGATTTTGGTAAGTTGACGCACATTTTTAAAAACACCCATATGTAGTTAGACGACGGCACCACACATTTACACTTTCGAAAAATTTATCTTTATTTTTTCGCCTGTCTGGACTTATATGCTCCTGTAGGTACATGTAATCAATGAGAAGTTGAGAACAGTATTGATGTTTTTCTTAAGTTGGCTTTTATAAATAAATATTCCACAAAAACATAACACAATGAATCAATTGGAAAGACTTACTAATCGGTCTATGACTGAACATAGTTGAAGTTTAAAAGCTGGACCGAGGTTTCCGTTGAACAGCCCGAGAAGTTGCGTGTGCTCCCATTCCCTTTAAAAGGTGAGCTACGCGCTGTGTGACATTTTTATAAAGAAATGAATTCATTATCAATTTCTCCGTTACTTCAATAAAGTAATCAAATATACTCAACAAAAAAGAAAACTGCCAGTTTTTAACTTTCCAGAACTATTTGATACGTAAACAAAATCTTTTTATTTGAGCCCACATTAAATTAACAGCAAAAACTTGGTTTCACGTACCAAAAAATATTAAAAAGCACGCACATGTTTTAAACACGTTCAATTTTTCTTTCAATCACAAATTCATAAGTCTTCAAGCTGATTCCGGAAAAAAAATCTGCTTTCTTACTTTTGTTTGACATACGTTTAACTCAATACAAAATACAAAAAGTATTTTCCATTATTAAAGAATTTTACTTTTGATTTCTTTATTTCTAATTGTTCGCCAATAGAAATCGACTCGCTAAATTTCAGTTCTCTCGCTAGCAACAATTTTTGTTTCGCTGATCTCAAAGTGTGGTCTAAATATTTATGGCGGTCACTGTCCGAAAAGGTTAGCATTATACGAGTTTTTTTCTGTATAAAACCACCAAATGTTCCAACATAATGCAAGAAAAAGAAGCGTTAGAAAAAGGCAAGAACCAGCATATACGAAAATGACTCGATAGCTGAAAACTAGTTATTTCATTTAGACTGATCAAACGCGTCAACAAAGTATTTTTAATACCGTAAGCTGCTATTTTTGCTTTGTGTCGCTTATATACTAAACTATACTAAACTTTCAACGCAACACTTAATTTTCCTGATTTTTTTTTTTTTGATTACGCACCATTACAAAGTTCATATAATATTCTGCGCTGTTGTGTAAGATGTTTGGTTCGTTATATTATGTCCTCTTTCCTCAGATATAAGAGAAATAGCATTTCATTTATTCGTGTTTCTGTCTATTTGTTTAAACAAGTTTTCCAACAACGGCGCATTATAAGGTTTTGAATTATGTTCGCCTAGTTTTCTGCGCCATACTGCCGACATGAGAATTACATTCCATGTAAAACACATGTCTATCACTGTAAGACAGTACTTATTTTAAAACTGTAAGTAAAATGAAGTGCTCAACTATGCGCGGATATAGAGAGGGCGAGACATAAATTAAAGTTGCAGCGCTTAACCCCCACCCCCTCCTTCCTGAACATTTTACTCTCTCTATATATAAATACACCGGTACGGGTTTAATCGCATGTGTGACCAGTGTAGCACCAGTATGCTGGGAAATCCTTGTTGTCTGATATACACTGGTCGCATTCAGAAATAACCTACTGAACCTAAAAGCGAACGGTGTAGATCCTGATCAGACGGCAGCGTACGGATGTGCCAGCTGATCTGGATCTACATTGTCCGCCCATGGGATTACAGCTATATATCATTGAGTAAAGGGTTAACTGCAAGGGGCATGTTGGTTTAATTGCTGTACTTAAGTCAAAAACTTGCATTCCGTTTTAAAAACACGGTATTTGCAGCTTTAATTTATCATAACAATGGACAAAACCTTGTAAAACACAAGTTTTTAGCTCGACTATTCGAAGAATAGGGGAGCTATCCTACTCGCCCCGGTGTCGGCGTCGGCGTCGGCGTTGGCGTCCGTTAAACAAAATATGCACTTTGGTCTATAACTTAAAAACTACTTATGATATCAACTTGAAACTTGGAATATATATTCACCATCAAATTCTACATCATTACCAACAAGACCCATAACTCTGCTACAAATATTTTTCAAGTTATGCCCCTTTTTCACTTAAATTTTGCGTTAAGGAAAATATGCACTTTGGTCCATAACTTATAAACTACTTGAGATATCAGCTTGAAACTTGGAATATATATTCACTATCAAATTCTACATCATTACCAACAAGACCCATAACTATGCTGTCAATATATTTCAAGTTATGCCCCTTTTTCTAATTTTTTGTGTTAAGCAAAATATGCATTTTGCCCATAACTTTAAAACTACTTGAGATATTGCCTTGAAACTTGAAATATATTTTCACCATCAAAATCTACATCATAACCCACAAGACCTATAACCCTACTTCCAATATTTTTCAAATTATGCCCCCCTTTTCACTTACATTTTGTGTTAAGCGAAATATACACTTGGTCCTTCACTGCATTATAAATGGAGGGATTTCAAAATAACTTGGCACAAATGTTCACCATGACAAGGTGGTGTGTCGCGTAAATTACCCATGCCTGTAGGTCCAAGGTCAAGGTCACTGTTACAAAAAATAGAATTTTCTTGCAAAATCATGTCCGCTCTTAACTTTGTTATTTCTTATTGGAGTTTTAAATAACTTGGTATAATTGTTCACCATATCAAGACGGTATGTCACGTACATGCCCAAGCCTGTAGGTCGATGGTCAAGGTCACTGTTACTAAAAATAGAATTTTCTTCACCAGGCTGTTACTTCGTTATGAATGGAGGGATTTCAAAATAACTTGGCACAAATGTTCACTATGACAAGGCGGTGTGTCCGCACAATACCCATGCCTGTAGATCCAAGGTCAAGATCACTCTTACTAAAAATAGACTTTTCTTGTCCAGGCTGTAACTTCGTTATGAATGGAGGGATTTCAAAATACCTTGACACAAATGTTCACCATGACAGGGCGGTGTGTCGTGTACCATGCCCATGGCTTTAGGTCAAAGGTCAAGGTCACTGTTACTAAAAATAGAATTCTCTTGTCGGGGCTGTTACTTTGTTATGAATGGAGGGATTTCAAAATAACTTTGCACAAATGTTCAGTATGACAAGGCAGTGTGTCCGCACAATACCCAAGCCTGAAGGTCCAAGGTCAAGGTCACTGTTACTAAAAATAGAATTTTCTTTTCTGGGCTGTAACTTCATTATAAATGGAGGGATTTCAAAATAACTTGACACAAATGTTCCTCATGACAGGGCGGTGTATCGCATACCATGCCCATGCCTGTAGGTCAAGGTCACTGTTACTAAAAAATAGAATTCTCTTGTCCGAGCTGTAACTTCGTTAGGAATATAGTGATTTCAAAATAACTTGACACAAATGTTCATCATGACAAGGTGGTGTATCCCGTACCATGCCCATGCCTGTAGGTCCAAGGTCTAGGTCACTGTTACTAAAATAGAATTTTCTTGTCAGGGTTGTAACTACGTAAGGAATAGAGTAATTTCAAAATAACTTGGCAGAAATGTTCACCATGACAAGATGGTGAGTCGTGAACCATGTCCTTGCCTGTAGGTCCAAGGTCAAGGTCACTGTTATTAAAAATAGAATTTTCTTGTCGGGGCTATAACTTTGTTTTGAATGGTGGGTTTTCAAAATAACTTGGCACAAATGTTCACCATGACAAGGCGGTGTGTTGCATACATTACCCATGCCTGTAAGATCAAGGTCAAGGTCACAGTTACCAAAACTTGAATTTATTTGTTCGGGCTATTACTTCTTTATGAATGAAGGGATTTCAAAATTCAAAAATATTTTATACTTATTCCCCTATTCATTTTAATATTTATGGTACATTAAGTAATTATTTCTGTTATTTGAAATGAATTTCTCCCTTACCATTCACTTGTTAATATTTTTCCCGATTGCATGTGAATGTATGGCCATATTTGTTATTGTTTTAATCTTCAAATTGCATTTGTTTCAAATGATTCGAATAGTCGAGCATGCTGTCTCCTCTGACAGCTCTTGTTAAGTCGTGTTTGAACCTTCATAACAAAACTTGATTGAAGCAGAATCGATAATTTCAATCATATACGTGTGTTTTTTTTTCTTTCAAAATGAAAACAATTACTAGTATCATATTTTGCTGGAATATATTAATCAAATTAAATATTGTTATAATAAATATAATTTGTTCGCCGCCAAATTCCTTTTATGATGCGGTTTACGCCAACGTTTGCATAAGGGATAGGGGTGAAGGTGTACGTAATAACGCAAGAATGAAGTCGGTGACCCCCCTTTTTTATTTGTCAAACATTTCCAAAATAAAATTTACAAACGAATTATGCAAAAAAATCAAAATTTTATTGATCAGATTTTTCGCAATTCCGAAACAAGCGAAGAAAATTTAGTAAAACTCTGCGTCAGTTTTCAGGTCAAAACGGCGCTTTTCGGCGACGTCACGCGTAAATCTTGGGTGAAAACTCATGAAAGTTACATCAGTGGAAAGAGAATTTGATTCTGTACAATATTATCAAAACAGAAAACGGAACATTCGAAAGGCATCAAAGTTACAGCAGGAAACATTCAGTTACGGTTCTTTTGACGTCATGTCCAAAAACTGCCGTCAGTGGCCATCTTTGAAGATCTGTATCTTTGAGACAAAATAAAATATTTTTACAAGATATTCTGTTCCATATCGGAAATATGATCAATTAACTGCATGCACATTTTCATTAAAATACTCGAAAGTTGAAAAATCGGCGCATTCCACCTAAAAGGTTTTTTTGTAATGCACAGATTACGTTCATTGAAATCATTTACATCGTTGCAAGCTCTTGAAAAGCGAACAAGCTGTGAGATATAAACCCCGTAAGATGTTGCACGAGGAACATCGCCGTCTAAAAACGGAAAAGTTACTATTTTAAAATTAAAATCATCTCTTTAATAAAAAATTTTAGTAGTTACGTAACCATTTTCAATGGACAGATTAAGATCAAGAAAGTTTGCTTGCTTTTCTGAAGTGTTCGCTTTATTAAGCTGTAGTTCTTTAGGATAAATCTTATTAACCAGTGATGGAAAATGGTTATTATCTATATTTAATAAATCATCAAGGTACCTCGAGGTGTTATTAAAAGCTGTAATAATATCAAAAAGGTTGTTCAGTAGAAAGAGATAACATAAAGTCTCTTTCATAACAGTATAAAAACAGATCAGCAACAAGGGGTGCACAATTAGTAACCATTGGAATGTCTATTACTTGTTTATAAATAGAGGTTCCAAATCTCAAATAAATATTATCCAATAAAAATGTGAGCGCCTGAATAAGGTCTTGACAGGTCCATGAAGTATAATTATCATAAGAAACATCTGTAAAGAATGCTCTATGTTCATTTAAAGCGATAAATGTTTTATTTTCTCTAGCAATAGATTTTTCATTGAGACTGGTTAGCTTGTCTCTTATTTAATTATGAGGGAGAGAAGTATATAAAGTTGAAAAATCATAACTAGACAAACAGAACGCCTGAAAATTATTTGATTTAAGCTTCTTCAAAACTTCATTTGATTTTTTTATAGATCCAAATAAATTTTTGCCAGTGGTTTCAAAACCTTTTTCGCAATACCTAATTACATGTTCTTTTATAGCTGTAAGACAAGATGTTAAGAGCACAGATAATTTTGTTGTTGTACAAGAACTAGAGTTTGCAATAAATCTTGCTTTGTACGGTGTTTTGTGCATTTTAGGCAACCAATACACAGTAGGTACTTTGTCTTGTTTCGGCTCAACAAGAAATATTCACATCTGGTAGGATCATGGTGGCTAAGCTGTTTCAATGGGTTTAACCTCTTCTCTGCATGAATTAATGTAATTATTTCAGTCTTTAAGTCTAACAATGGAGCTCACTGATGACCAGGACAAAAAAAATGCCAGCAATCGACGTGTTTGCTGCTGCTATTAAATACTTAAAAGACCATCTTATGCGTCGATTAACTGACAGAATAGATGATATCGAAGAAACCGATATACAATGGGTTCTTACAGTGCCTGCAATCTGGGACGAACCGGCTAAACAATTTATGAAGGCGGCTGCAGACAAGGTATCATATTAAATATTATTGCAAAACCCCTAAATAATGAAAGTACTAGGTGTGTCCAAAAGTTCGTAGACACTCAATTATTTTCTTAATAATAACGTTTTCATCAAACGATTGTCTCCACAAACATAGAGCTTAATATAAAAATTCATGAAATTGTTCGCATAATATGGAAACATATTTTGCTTTTTTGTAAGACAAAAAGTTTTGACAGAGATTTGTTGTCGTCGTTGTACAAACCTGGACAAAGTGCATTAGAAGCTTTCCTGTATGATATTTAATGGCTAAAGGCAAAGAATGATGTCATATTATTTTGTGAATTCGTTGTTCAAAAACATGACACTTTTATTAAACAACGAAAATGTCTGGTTTTGTTTTATTAAAAGCTTCTTTTAAATGTCATAAGTTTTAATAGACAAGCATATTTTTGTGAAAAAGTTCCCATCTACAAACAGACATATGAAGCAATTATATATAAGTTTACATAAACCTACTTCAACAAAAGTGTCAAAGAATAATATTAATTGTATGTTGTTTTAATAAAATAGTTATTGTGCAGTTTAATACGTTATATTTTTGTAATTAAAATAAAAAACAACATTTTTGTACATTTTTGTAAAAAAGATTGAAATAGCGTTAAATGCTTTACTTTTCTCTTTAACAAGAAGTTAGAAACATGATTTATGGGTAACAGTTTGTAGAACTCTAGTCTTTATTGAACCTATTCTATATACATACAATTACTATATTCTTAACTACTCGGTTTACAAAAATAATAAGTTCTTTTTTATTCTTGTCCCACCATAACAACATTCACACCGATGAGGAAACTATAGAACAAATAATAGCTATAGAACAAATATTAATACAAAGGAAAGTGTCATGAATTATTTTTTCAGGCTGGAATACCCATTGACCAGTTAGAGATTGCTCGAGAGCCTGAAGCGGCTGCGATATACTGCAAGGAACTGACTGTTTCTAAGGCTAAAGATCAAGGAAAACACGCACAACTAAAAACCTTTGATCCAGGAGCACAATTTACGCTTCTTGATTTAGGAGGTATGGAAAGTTTAGTTGATAAAGTGTCTAAACCCGAGGACATTGTTTCATCTGCACAGGATAAAACACTTGATCTTTCTTTAAAGAAATATTTCATGTTTTGCTAAAAATATATTTGTGATAGATACGAGGATAAAATTAAACAAAAATTAGCTTGAGCATTTACAATTTACCTGTCGGTATATCCCGGTATAAAGGTCGTTAATTTATAGCTTAACGACGATTGCTACTGTAACAGTCTTTCCATCATTTTCCTACTACAAGATTTTGATAATATGTTAAGAGTTGATGGGTATTCAGGTTTATATACTTAATATTCAATAAAATTATATATCACCAGGCTTGTTAAATTTTTATTGATTTTTTTTTACATTTGACACATTTACAACAAAGAGTAGGAATATCCGGTTAAAGAACAAGAACATCAATCTTTTTTTCTAAAAACAAGTTAACACAATAATTATGAGAATTAAGAAGAAAAAACTTTTTTTTCTTAAAAAATTTCACTAAAATTAAGAGTTGTATTGATTAAAATAAAACGTTAAACTTCTGACCAGTACAATTTTCTCAAAATTAGCCCATTTATTATTAAAAGATTTTTCTTTTAAAATACAGTTTGGTAACCCGTTTCGGTTAATCAATTTATGCGTAGTGAATTTTTGTTTATAGCAATAATCTGAATGTTGTTTGACAACAAGCAATATGTGTAACATAAAATATGCTGCAATAAATCGGGAGGCACCTCTAAAAGTTTTTTTGACTGTCAGATTTAACAGCCATGTACTGGATTTTACAGACCGTATACATGTTCACATGTTTTCTGTCTTGGGGTTAAAACATCTAAATATAAAAAAACTTATTGCATAATTAATGTTTTATTAATATAACAATTAATTATGCAATAAGTTTTTTTATATTTTAATTTAAGTATTATCAAAACGCGCATGACATCACACGCTCCATTGCTTAGCCCTCTTGTATTTTACTAAGTGCATCTCACACAACCTTAAAGTCATTTTACATGGGGTACGAATGATATTATCACATGGTAGCAAACACTACCCCTCTTCAAGCGGAGTCGGCCATTGAGGGTTGATAGATACTAGTGACCCAGTAACTTCTGAGAATTCTTTACCATATCTGTATAGGATATCTCTGAAGAACGGTGCCAATGGCCTTCGGACATGGTCATTAGACTAACCAGCAACATCATGTAGCGTTAAGTGTCTCTTTTTATCAGTTATAATTCCAATTTTATTCTTTAGAAAAAGGTACACGTATAACTCTGGAATCCACACTAACTGCTGATTCACAATTACTGATCCACAATGAGTTGAAACGCTTGCCACACAGAAACCGTCACAAGAAAAACAGGATGCAAATATTAAAGCACTCGATTTTGCTTGTGGTGCTTAAGACCATTATAGAAAATGCAAATTACCATTTTTTTCGTTTTGGGTCAATAAAGTTAAAGTTTTTGCGATGGATGTCATGATTAACTTTTGCCGCATTGCCAAGGTTTGGACACAAGCGTCTGCAATAGGCTTTCTCTATACGGCGCTTGACCGGAAGTAAACAATTGATCACAGATATAAATTCGTCAATGATCAGCTCAATTGTTATTCATTACGACTTAACGTGCATTTTCACTCGTTTTACTTAAATATTTCTATCATGTGATAAAAATAAAAAATAATAAAATAAAAAAGTTAATAAACCGGAATTGCTTCATAATCGAAAATGGTTGACAAACAGTAACTCGGGTAAGTGTTGGTAGGCTGGAGTGTTTTCACCAAGCCAACCATAGGCAAGTGAGAGGTTGTAGCATCTTAGATCCTTATTCATGGTTAAAACCCACTGCTGCGAACTGTTTTACCACTGACAGCTCCATATCTATGGGTCACGGATTAGGCTTCTGTTTTATTTTATGTGTTGGTTTTATTGATTGATTTTATTATACTACTTATGCTCTCTTTATCAAGTTACTTTTTTGGCTTGGGGGTGGAGGTAGTTTTCGCGATATGACTCGTTCAGAAACTGTCCTTTTCATATTTTCAACAGCAAAACTCAAGAACAAGCAAAGTAAATATCAAACAATAGCACACATGTCATGACCCTAGTCCAAGAGTTTATGGGGTTTAATTTGCGAAGCATTGTCATGAATATGTTCGCCAAAAGAGACTCTAAAATTCAAATTTACAGTCAATAATACGCCCAGCAAGTTTGTTCTACTTTGCAGGTGGAACAATGGATATCACAGCTCACGAAGTAGAAAAGGATGGAACTCTAAAAGAGTTACACCACCCAACTGGGGGTGCTTGGGGAGGTACCCTGGTTGACAAATGTATTTATGAACACTTAGAGCTCCTTTTCGGCAAACGTGTTATGGATACTTTTAAGAAAAAGTGCAAGTCAGATTATCTTACACTTGAAAGAGCGATAGAATTAAAGAAGAGAAAATGCACATCTACTAAATCAGAGAGCGCGAAAGTAGTTGTGCTTTCAATTCCACTTGCTTTGTATCAAACCTTTGATCGAAAGGAAGGCGAAGCGGCGTTTGAAAGTTCCTTACAAAAAAGTGTTTATGCAAAGTCAGTCACAAAGTATAACGGGAAGCTAAAATTCGATTTAACGATATTTTTAAAATGTTTTGACCAGTCCATTCAAAGCCTACTCAGTCATTTGAGGATTCTGTTGAAAAAGCCCCAGCTGAGGAATATCAAAACAATTATGTTGGTCGGCGGGTTTTCAGAATCAGAAGTTTTAAAAGCTGCAGTAAAAAGCGCACTTCCAGATCATCTGAAGGTAAATGTTCCGGATCAGCCAGACATTGCAGTGGTTTCAGGTCAGTGCTTAATGAAAATATAGAGTAATGTCCGTTTTTTTTCTAGAGATTTTAATATAAATACAAAATTTATGTTAAACTGAACGTTGACCCGTATATATTCATTTATATTTTATGTTAATAAATGATTGATTTGATGTTGGCCGTGTTATTCGTCTGAGGGCAGTCGTCTTGGTCCTATTGAGTGATATGTGAATTCATTTTACGAGACTTCAGTATTTTTAAACCAGTACCATTTGTTTATTTTGTTTTAATTCAATGGAAAGGATAGGTATTTGCTTAGAACGCTAGAAGTGATTATCGTGTAATGAGTCTGTAAATGCTTTGAGCGTGTTTCATTCTAATACTTCTGCTTCGAGCTTCGTTATTATCACGCTTTATAAGAAATATGGAGATAATGAATGGAAAATAAAAAAAAAGTGATTTAAAATCGGAATATTTAAATGTATATATTTAAATGGATTTAAGAAACCGGCCTAAAACCCTGAGACATTTTCTCCTGAACGACTTAGTGATAGCATCATTGCAAAACTGAACCTAATTGTTAAAAAAGTTAACAATATAACAGGAAGTATTTTACGTCAAGTTTGAACTATAAGGACGGGTGAAATATGAACAAACCAGTGGAGTATCAATGTTAAGTTAGTAACTGGACTACCTCTATATCGTAATCATCAATGTATTTAATTTACATATATACGAGAACAAGTCCTCACATTTGTACTTAAAATCTAATTTATTTCACCAAATTCATCTCACGTATCAGTTTAAAGTTTTCTTTCAGAGATAACATTTTTGTTATTTCATTACTAGTTGGCTTACAAACTTTAAGGACTAAAACTATACGAGAACAAGTCCTCACATTTGTACTTAAAATCTCATTTATTTCACCAAATTCATCTCACGTATCAGTTTAAAGTTTTCTTTCAGAGATAACAGTTTTGTTATTTCATTACTAGTTGGTTTACTAACTTTAAGGACTAAAACTATACGAGAACAAGTCCTCACATTTGTACTTAAAATCTAATTTATTTCACCAAATTCATCTCACGTATCAGTTTAAAGTTTTCTTTCAGAGATAACAGTTTTGTTATTTCATTACTAGTTGGCTTACTAACTTTAAGGACTAAAAAAATCGACTGTAAAATTAATAAGGTTAAAACAGGTAAGATATTTTACTCACAAAATATTGATTGGAAACCTGCATAACTAACTGCTAAAAATCAACAAAAACGAACAAACCAATTTTACATGAATATTTTGTGTGAAAGATGTTTAAATCCTAGATGAACTAATTTCTCCTGAAAAAAACAACAACAACAACACAAAACAACAAAACAGGAATATGTTTATCTCTATTGAAAAACGAAAAGATTTTACTAAATAGACTGCTATTCAAAACATTCTTTCTTTGAAATGGTTAATTAGTGTCAAATACTAAAACGGTTAGAGTAAGGAAAACAACTTAAGAAGTATAATAGTAAAAAGCACATAACATTAACATAACCCGATTTCTATTGAAATTAGTTAACAGTGTTTTAACCGTATTTATTCCAAACTGGGCAAAGTGAAATTAAGGTAATATGATATCGAGCTACAAAGTCAGGTGTATGGTTTATAAAAGAAAAGACGTTTAAGTAATTGGATACCTTATTTTACATAAATGAATGCAAAAATACGGTACCCCGTTGCTGCCTCTTCGTCATAATGGTTTTAGACTGTCAAGTTATGCTATGGCAGTTGTCATCGTACTGTGATTGATGAAAAGGGAAGAATATCAAAACCACGCTAACTAGAAAATGCAGTTCCTTCAAACTTTGCATAATTAATTCTTGTTAATGATTGTTTATTTTATATACGCTAAGAAAAGTAAGAACAGTATAGAAAAAGTTTGACCTAAACAAATCCCTAAATTCAATCTGCAGCCAAACACAAAAACAACGCAACACTAAACAACAATTTAAAGTGACAGTCAATAGTATTTTATTCATTTATAAAGAAAAATAATATTATCGCACCGTCGAATATTAAATACAAAAGCTCCGAGAGATAGGGTGTTACTTGAATGTACGATCAAATTATTGGGGGTCGACATTACTTCGGAGCGAATAAACGTTAATTAATATTCAGTATGTCACGTGATTATTTTCAACGACAAACTCCGTGACGGATACCGAAGCGACAATGCGTATTAAAACATAAAGAGGTGAGACATATATCTTTGAAGTCACTGACACCATGATGTAGTATTGTATAAATGAAAGTGCCCAATCAAGTACAAAGTAAAGGAAATTAACGTACATATTTAATAAATAGGTAAATAAATGGGCAAGCAGTGCCACTTGTCGATAATGGCCCTGCCATATAATAATGTCCCTCTGGCTAAAGCCCTCGGGCCATTATTCATATGACAGGGCCATTATCGACAAGTGGCACTGCTTGCCCATTTATTAACCTATACATAATGAGAATATAAGCATAAAAAGTGAATACTATTTTTTTGTTCTGTATATTATATCAGAAGAATTAAAGAATGGCTTTAATTACTTTAGAACATAATAGTTAATATATCCGCTACTGACGATTATATTATATTTTATCCTTAACCTGAATAAATGTCAGTGGTTTCCAAAGGCATGAATAAAAAATATTAATGGTTATTTCAAAAAGGAAAGTATATTCTGATCATGTTTCAAGTTAAAAGAGAATACTCCTAACCCAACGCTGAGAAATTAAAAATAGTATGATCGGTGTAGTTACAAAATGTAGTTAGTTGTGGTAAAGTGCATAAGCTCAAAAAGTGAATTATATTTTACATAACTTCGATGGTTTACAATAATTATTCTTAAGTTGTTTTTTTGAGATATTTGACAGCAAACGCGCATTAAAATTGATGGCGCTAGAAATTTTGTTTTAGAAACTTCAGTTTTACCAAATTTAAGCCGAAACTTGGTAGATTTATGAAAATTATCCTGTGATAGATGAAAAAAGAAAATTTTAAGATATTGAAAAAAAAATTCTTTTAGTCATATAATTATTTCTTATTACTCTTTAATACATATGGATATATTCAATATATGAAAACAGACCCTGGTTATAAAACGGCATATGTAAAACACTTTATAAGTTCATGCGTTCAACACTGCACCGTTTTTAAAGACTAGTATACGATTTTTGTTAATTAATACATGAACCCTACTTTTTGATGGGGATGGACAGTAATAAAATTTCAAAAGCAAGTTAACCCCTAATCAAATGGTACCAGCTGTAATTGCCAGTTTGAAATATGTCATGTATACTGTAGTTTATATAGGGGAGACTATAGAACACCATTCCTGTCTTCTTATAATATTGTGAATGCGCGCAGTACACTTAAAATTTTTTCTAAGTATACACTTGCGTACTGGGGCATTACTGGCTTGATAACTGAACTATTGCTCCAAACCTTTAAAAAAACATGAAATAAATACTAACTGGCTTACCAGTAAAACAGTTTTCAAACTGACAGACAACTGACTGCTCACAATCATTTAGAGTACTGGGACCCACAGAATACAAATAAAGAGTAAATTAAGAGTATGACCACCAACAGCGCGTATAACTGCAAGACACGTTGATCTCATTGAGCTAATACGGTTCTTAATGACTCCTTTGTGAAATCTTAAGCCAATTCCTTGAAAAGCCCATTTTCAAGTTGCATGGTTGGTCCCTCCTGTTTCGTACGTCTCTTCCAATATCACACAACATATTTTCAATTAGATTTAGATCCGGAGTTCTAGCGCACCATGGCAATATTCTGACGTTGTTCACCTCAAGAAAACATCTGGTGTTCGCCGAACGATGACACTGTGCACCATCATGCATAAGCTGCATGCATCTTTGTGCTTGAAGACGTGGAAGGACAACCGGAACAAGGACTTGTCGCTGCATTGACACACATGCCCACAGCATTGTAACTGATAACCCAAGATAACAAAATCCGCTTCAACAATATTTTCGCGATTTAACTTTTCATCGCTGAAGGTGACCATATGCGTCATTAACTGATATTGTGAATTTGTTTTCTTTGGGTATCAGTACTCTTAATGATTGTGAGCAGTCAGTTGTCTGTCGTTTTGAATAATGTTTTACTAATAAATAAGTTAGAATAACTTCATGTTATATTGGAAGTTCTACAGCAATAGCTCAATTGTCAAGCCAGTAATACCCTAGTACGCAGGTGTATACTTAGAAAAGTTGTTAAGAGGTCGCAAACATTGCAAATGGCGAAAAGTGGCTAAAATTTCAAAAATGAATTTTTGGAGAAATACTTATTGCCACCTAGACTTTAGCAAAGAAATGTATTTAGCTAAGGACGTAGTTAATGTTTGCAAGCTCAATTTAGTCTAATTCATATTCTAAATACCAAGCACATACTAAAACAAAAGAAAATCCGTTTGCATGAGAACTCATGGACAATATACCAAAGCAACTCATACCTGAAATAAGTATATGCTGGTCTTCAATGTTTAGTGCCAATTTGTCAAAATAATGTTACGGTTTTCAAGAAATTCAAGGATATCTTACTTCCGGGTTTCTACTTTCGGTTTGAAGTCAAACAAAAGTCAGATTCTTTAAATGCAGTTGTAACATGTAGTAATAAAATCCCTATGTCAGAAGTTACATCTTTCTGTGCAGAAGTAATACTGATTTACCGTAGATTTTGGCCACAGAAACTGGAAAATAAACTCGAATGATGAATAACACATAGTCCGTTTTCCTCCTTTAAATGTTCTTCATATGGAAAACCACGTGTAACAAATCTTCCACGAAGTGTTTAAATATTCAATGTTGGTAATACCATAGTTTTTCTAAAATCCTTCAATGTACCCAGTAAGCATTTCATATTGGTCCAATATGGGCCCCATATTGTTTTCCATATAGGCCCAAGATGTTCAAACCATAATGGCCCCAGATGGGATTTGCAACCGGGATTTAAGTGGGTCCTATGTGGGCTGAAATAAGGGTCCCACGTTGGCCCTTTCTGGGCTAATGTGGACCTACTTAAGGGTCCCATGTGGGCTCTGTCTGGGCTAATGTGGAATGTGGACCTACATAAGGGTCCCATGTGGGCTCTGTCTGGGCTAAAGTGGGCCTACATGGGCATGCAGAATGCATTAATGGGCCCTGTATATGGACCCATTCAAGATCCTACAACAGATTTAGTTAAAGCATCCATTTTGGACATTATAAGTTGAATACGAAAACAACATAATATTTACCATTTGAACAATTTATTTAGTCTTCATTATGAATTTGGTTTGAAACAATACTAAATCTGCATTAATGTATAAAGATCTAGCATATAACACACTCATTATGCATATATGTAAGGTATATATAGTCATGAAATGCTAGATGCCACATATAAAATTGACCACAAGTAAATTATGTTGATATTTGGTAAATGAAAGCCATATTTTTAGAATAAATCTCAAAATTTTATCAGAGGTACTGCATGACTAGATACATCTTTAAAACAAATACATATAATTCAAACTATCTTCCAAAAAAGTAATTTTGTACAACTGAAACTACAATATAGATTTTAACACAAATATGTAAACAGCAGCAAGAAAAATCAAAACAATTACAAAATAAAAATAAGAATAGCATTTTCCAAATGTGGTAGCTAAATCTGGCAACTCTGAACTAAACACGAGCTGTCGTTAGGACAGTGTGCACGACTTTATGCTGCTTTTTCTTAGGAATGAATGCATTAATAGTCTCTCTCTATGGATTTCAATGCGAGACACAGATACATTTCTAACCAAAATATCCACACAGTATCATGGTTCCCACCAGATTAAAGAAAATCCCAAACATTTCCTTTACACAGAACTAGTTTTACACAGCAATTTCAAAAGTACTATACAATATTTCTTAAAATATAACTTCTTTCAGAGAAAAAAGTCTCACACATGAGAAAAAAGTCTTACACAAGGGAGACAAAAGGTACAAGTCCCTTTGCTCTTCATAATCGAAGTTTATTCATTACAGGCTGTCATTTTCATTTCTTAACCCTTTACTCCATGGATACGCCTTTTTCACATGGATGACCAGTGTAGATCCAGATCAGCTGACACAGCTGTGCTGTCTGATCAGGATCTACACTGTTCGCTTACTGGTCAGAAATAACTTAATGAATATATGGCGAACAGTGTAGATCCTGATCAGACTGTACAGATGCCATAACCATAGAATTAAGGGATAATGACATTTTATTAGTTTTAAAAGATGCTATTAAATATATAAACCGATGTCGTAATGTTAAAATAATTAAAATGGCTAACAGTAGAAGCTCGACATAAGTTTCATATTGCTGTTATGACATACAAAGCTCTTCATAGAATTGCACCTGAATACAAAAATGCTCTTTCAAAAATGGGCAAAAGTCCATCTTGACACAAACAAGTAGTCATCAACACAAGTGTGTTGTCTTCAGCAATATAATTTGAAAGTTTCATGAAGAAATATTGAGAAATGGCCAAGTTATAGCTTGAACATTAAGTTTTCATTAAATAATCCAAGTACAAAAAAGGGGCATAACTCCATCAAATGTGACCTTGACCTATAGAATTTGGCATCCTCATGAGCGTATTGTCATAAGCAATATAATTTGAAAGTTTCATAACGTAATATTAAGAAATGGCAAAGTAATAGCCAATGTTAAGTTTTCGTGACGGACGGACAGAGCGATCCCTATGTATCGCCATTTCTTCGAAAGGGTGACACAAACCTGGAATACCTAAAACAAACATTATAATCGTTGATATACAGACATGGAATTCAATAACAGAAATCACCAGAAATTCAGTCTCTTTTAATGCCTTTTAGTATCTTTACCAACTATCTTTAATGAGTAATTACAGCACATTATAAAACACAGGTGTTGCTCTTCATTTTATTAAGTCGGTCATGCATTTTGAATGTTTAATATTGCTATTTTGTCATTGTAAATATGCAAGTACATTTTGCCTTTAATGTTTTTTGCATAATTAATGTTATGGAAAATTAACATAGTATTACCGGTGTTATATCGACATGGATGCTCTGTATTAATATGAATTAAATATTACTGTCACTGTAACCACTGTCATTTGTTGTTGCACAGATTTCATTAGACCGGTTTTTTCTACCACCATCCCGATCCCGCGCTCCCGACCGCCATCTCCTCCCCTCCACCTCCATGTTCTTCTTATTTGACTGGTTGGATTTTTTTGAAGACACCCTGAAAGAAATTTCAATCATTTATTTTACTAAAATTAATAAATTATATAATAATAAATATTAAGGAATCCTGGTCTGGTATACAAGAAATTCACTGCTGATATTTCTCCATTTTGTTCTCAAATGAAATGTGCCAAGTGCTTTTTGTTTCTTGTTAAAACAGATATACATGTAACAAAGAAATGAAGTACTGCTAAGTAAAACATATAACATGTGAATTTATTCATAACAGAGATAATAATAGTGAATGTGCATCAAAACCTGATGTCCTGTTGACCTTTAACCTTCAAATATGACCTTGAGCATACACAAAAAACAACTTACAGATGGAAAATAGCAATCATATAGTCCCTGAACTGTCTTTTTACTGGTAGGAGAATAACCGTTTATTGACGTTCAGTTTACTATTTTGTTTTACGTTTTACCGAATAACCGTTTAAAAAAACTTTATATAATTTTCTTACCACAGACGAAAAGCTCTCCGGTACACGGAGTGTTCCTCCAGGTGATTCATGTCCTCTACAGTTGTAAGAGTGAAATTTAATCCATCTGGGAGACACGCTGGACTGTCGTCTGCTGTAGTGCCTCCTTTCGAAAGAATCAGCTGTAGAAGACAATTGTTTTCTTTCACATCCTCCCTCAAAGATTCAAGCATAGTAAATATGCGTGAATCACTTGCTGAAAAAAATTTAATTTCAAAATGAATCCTAACTTTTCTAGACAAAATTGTTAATATAAAATAAAGCAATTCTCTACAACAAACTTTTAACCATAATTTTTGTCATTTGGTAATGTTTTAAAGCATACATGCTGACTAGAAGAAATTACTGTATATCCAGTGGCGGTATTATCACAGTATGTATTTAATTGTTGGTTTTCTACTACGATACATATAATGTTGTGAGACAAGCCTATCACTTCACTCTACATAATTGTTAATATCTCCCCTCCATTAATTACTATTAAAATGAAGTAACCTTGAGCCAATCGAGATGTGAGTGGCGTTTCCGAGGTTATACTACTGCCTGATAGTGAGACTGATGAAACTGTCGGCAATCTTGGTGATTGCAAGACTAATCGTGGCGGGGTAGATGACATTGAATTTCCTGGAGAATTCAGTACCAGGGAAACTTTTTTCCCTTTTTAATGGTCTCATCCTCCGATGATGAACTGTCGGTCTCAAACAGCCTAGCTTGTGCTCTGTTGATAGTAATAATGGAGATTAGTTGAGTGAACATTCTTTAAGTACACGCCAAGTGCTTGATGGATTTTTTCCGTAGTATTTATATAAAATGGTTATTTCATAACAAAACTGCTTGTTCAATCAGCTTAACGTTTATGAATTAAAATCTACTATTACGTAAAATCTTCCAAAAGGGAAGTCAGTTATATAATTTATAAATATACACTCTTTATTATCGAATTTTCGAACACTTGTTCTTTATTAAGAAAAATACAGAAATTATTTCGTATAATATAATAATTTCTGTATTTTTCTTGATAAAGAACAAGTGTTCGAAAATTCGATAATAAAGAGTGTATATTATTTATAAATTATAAAATCTACTAGTTAATAAATTTTGTCAAAGCTAGGCAGGCAATCAACTGAGGCAGGCAATCAACTGAGCCAGTTGTTGGTAGCACTTGCATATGTGTGTAGCCTTCGACCTAACCCTTCGGTATCGCTTCCAATAAGCAGGCGAAGACAGTATTCATTGTAAAATTGAGTTTAAAAATGCAAGTCGCGAAATTATATGACATTTCAAGTCAGCTTCAAAATCTACAAATCATAGATTACTTTATAACAAATAAAACATAATAATTACCTCAAACTGGAAAATAAGTCACTTAAATCCTGCTGGCTACGGCACAACAGGCCCAATACGGGTGCCGTATTACGGCACCCTTTTATCGCTATATGGGACCAACCTTGGTCCAGTATTACAAAACATTTTACCTTAATTGAGCGAACAGAACATAATCTTATTAAAACATTGATTAAATCGTTTCCACACAACTTTTAGGTCATTTATGATTTTAATTATGTGTCCCAGCTATCAGCACAACATATATGGGACACATATGGGTCCGATATGGGCAGATATTATAAACCAAATGAAACAGACATCAAAAGTACTCTTGAATTTGAAAAATCTTTGGAACTAGCACGCAATCTTAAAGGCACAAAACTTATTTTTGGCGATTTCAATTTTCCTAAATTATCTTGGGATCAAGATCATAATCCCTCTCTGAAACCAGGATGCTGTTCCAATACCGCCTATGACAAGTTCCTGGAAGTATTAGATAACCATAATTTGACCCAAAAGGTAACTGACAACACAAGAAACAATAACATTCTTGACCTTTTCCTAATCTCAAATCCCACCCTTGTTAAAACAGTAGAAATAACTGCAGGCATATCTGACCATGATGCAATATCTGCAACAGTTAATGCTAGACCAATTATCTTAAAGCAAAAACCAAGAACATGCCATCTTTACAAAAAAGCAAACTGGCCAGATTTTAAAAAATATATGCAGTCTACCATTGAAAACATTTTACAAAACTCAAGCTCATTAACAGTAGAGGACCTTTGGAATAAATTTAAAAACTCACTGGAGACCGGAATTTCAAAATACATACCAACAAAAAGAATTGGCTCAAAAAAGTCTCTGCCCTGGATAAATAAAGAAATAAAAAAGCTAATACATAAAAGAGACCGCCTCTATAAAAAAGCTAAGAAAAAAAATCACAACCATGAAATGATGATGAAATTCAAAAAACTAAAGCTTGCCATTAAAAATAAAATTAAAAGTTCTTATAACTCCTACCTAGAAAATATTCTTGATATCTCAGATAAAGATAACACACAAAGCAAATTTTCTACCAAAAAACTATATTCACTTATTAAAAACTCAAAACAGGACTCACAAAATGTGTCCCCCCTTAAAGATCAAATAACAGGATCCTTTAAAACAAAGAACTCTGATAAAGCCAATATTCTTAACCGACAATTCCAATCAGTTTTCTCTGGAAATTCTCCACTATCCTTGAAACAAACATGCCTAGAAAAGCTCAGATTCCTTAATCCATCCCAACACTGTAATTATCCACAGATGCCAAAAATCATTATCAGCAAAGCAGGTGTAATTAAGTTACTGGCCAACCTGAAGGCATATAAAGCTGCTGGCCCAGATCTGATCAAACCAATTGTTCTGAAAGAGCTGAGGCATGAAATTGCCGACACAATAACCATTCTTTTCCAGAAATCCCTTGAATCCGGAACTATTCCCTGGGATTGGACCAAGGCCAACGTGTGCCCAATATATAAAAAGGGTGACACCAGTGACCCTGCAAACTACCGTCCTATTTCTCTCACCTGCATTCTCTGTAAAACTCTTGAACACATTGTAGCATCCCACCTATCCTATCACTTGACTACCCATAACATACTCTATGATCTCCAGCACGGCTTTCGTGAAAGACGCTCTTGTGAAACACAACTCATTGAACTAACTGACTATCTAACCAATAACATCGCTTCAGACAAACAAACTGACCTAATTTTACTTGACTTTAGTAAAGCTTTCGATAAGGTAAACCATCTAAAACTTCTCTATATCCTTCAAGAATATGGTGTGTCTACTCAAATACTCAAATGGACTCGCTCTTTCCTCATAGGCAGAAGCCAAAAAGTCATACTAGACGGTGAATGCTCAACAGAAGTACCGGTAACCTCTGGAGTACCCCAGGGATCTGTCCTTGGTCCTCTATGCTTTCTCGTCTATATAAACAAACTTCCGTCTTCTGTTTCTAAATCCCAAGTCCGGCTATTTGCTGATGACACTGCCATCTACCTCACCATCAACTCCTTGGCAGACTCACTAACGCTACAACAAGATCTTGACAAGATGCAGGCATGGGAGAAGGCGTGGGACATGGAATTTAACCCCTCAAAATGTCAAGTCTTACACATTACTAAAAATAAACATGTCATTAAAAACAAATATTATCTTCACGGTCAAGCACTTGAATCTGTTACACATGCAAAATACCTAGGGTTAGATCTTTCTTCTGAGCTTAATTTCAACACACACATAGCAAGAATTACAGCTAATGCTAATAAATCCCTAGGCTTTATCAAAAGAAACATAACAACCAACAACCAAAAAGTCAAAGAACTGGCATACAAGACCTTGGTCCGACCCCAGGTAGAGTACGCATCTACTGTCTGGAACCCATACACCAAGACAAACATCCACAGAGTGGAAATGGTCCAGAGGCGAGCAATAAGATGGGTCAAACAAGACTACTCTCCTCTTTCCAGTGTCACGGCTATGCAGGGGGAGCTGGGCTGGAGGTCCTAAGAACATCGAAGGCTTGATGCTAGACTTATAATGTTTTATAAAATATACCATAACATCGTAGCAATAAACCTCCCTTCTTACATGCAAAGACCGAACAGACAAACCAGGCATATGCACCCCCTCTGTTTTAGACAGATTCAGGTCACGTTAGATTATCACAAGTTCTCATTTTTTCCTCATAGTATCACTCTTTGGAATAGACTTCCCGTTAATATTGTAACCCTGCCTGATCTTGAGCATTTCAAGCAGGCAGTGGCTGGGATCCAATACTAGTCGGGTACTCTTTGTTTTTATCTCTTTTACTTTTAATCTCCATTAAATCTAGCACTCACTAACATTTTAACACTTGTCTTGGCATCCAAGATCACAATTCTTGACTTTATTCTTTCACAACCTTACTAACACTTCCGACGTGCACCAAGTCCTGCCATTAACACTCGAAAGAGGAATCGGCAGTATTCAGAGATAGATATTGCCTTTATGGGTCCCATATAGGTCCATTATAAACATTATGCCCCGATGCAGCCCATATGGGCCCCATTTGGTCATGCTGGCTGGGTAAATTCTGTTTATATTGAAAACCGTATAATGTAACAACTGCACATATAGATGTTTCTACTACACGTAATGAGGTTTCTACTGCACGTCTGTCTGTCTGTCTGTCTGTCTGTCTGTCTGTCTTCCCCTCTCATCTCTCATTCTCTCTCTCTCTTTCTCTCCCTCTCTCTCTCTCTCTCTCTCTCTCTCTCTCTATCGTCCTCTCTCTCTCTTTGTGTTGTTTAAAATTACCGTCGGGAATACGACACATGAACAATTATTTATATCGGTGATATAGATCTATTGAAGATTTTAACTTAGATTTTACACATAAAGATTTGTGCAAATAGTGTATGTAGCGTTATAGAAATAAAATATCTTTCTTTTTTAAGTGTGTACATATCACTGTCTTAGAATGTCGTTTCGGCTGCAAGTCTTCGACTTAGACTAGATAACAATTCATCGTATTACCTATTTGGATCTTTATTTGTTCAAATAGCATCCTCGTTGAATTCAATAAAAAGCTCCATTATTTAATATAACCGTAACACTTTAATAAGGAGCGATTCTTTCGAAAGGTTGGCCAATTCTTTTATTGCTATTAAGTAACATTACAGGTATCTATCATACATGTTACTCAGCACGACACAAACATATTTTAGATCTGGGTCTTGTTTTGATAACGGGATTAACATATTATATATTATACTATTAATCATAAGATCAAGGCAATATGGTATATCATTGGAAAAAACATTACCTAGTGCAGGTGCTTTTGTACTGACTGATCCTTGGTTCGAACCCCAACAAAATGATTCATTGCAATTTAATCGAATATCACGGAACTGAGTTGAGGACTTTTGTATAATATTTATCATATTGGGGATCGGACCAGTACCGTATGTCGACAGCGCCTAGCCATGCAACTCACTCTGAGCACGTTACCGAGAACATTCTAGACAGTTGAGTTAACCCTGATAAACCTGATAAACATTTCATGTAACCGATTTATTACTGATAACATTACTCACTATATGTACGTGGAGACCTTCTACGGCCGTCACACTGCATAAATAGTTGCTGTATAGTTGCTCACACTCGGAATTAAACTGTTACCGTTCGCAGACAGCGCCTACCTTATCATGTAACTTAGAGCACTTTACCGACAGAGCTAACATTTAAAAAGGCTGCGTTATTAATCCTGATAAACCTGTCTTTACTTGACAGAAGTAACCGATTATTTACAAAACAGCAATACTGACATTATGTAAGGGGCGACTTTCTACGATCGCACAAAAAAGCGTTAAATCAGATTTGAATTTCAAACGATATTGCCCATACCCATCGAACAACCCGTATGACAACACTGTCGAGCTATGTAGCAAAGTTTAAATATTATTTGCATTGTCATACAAATGGGCGTTTTATCTGTTTTCAGGAGTAAAACATTTTCTAAAACTAGCACCGGGACGATATTTTTTTCATATGGAAATATAATGGCAGCTGCATTGACGCCAACCCTGGTAAACAAGGACTTTCAAAACTGGCTCAAAGGAGCTATAGCAATTTCCTTTGCAAAAGAAGGCTTGGTTGATTGTGTTGAGCAGGAAATCATAGACTTTCAAAGCAATTTGTTACAAGCTATCTACACCCAAAACAACATACCTTCAGGTGCTACATGCAGCTCTTGTACCACTGCCAACGTCCTAGCCTGTCCTTCAGATGGCTTTTGCACTAAAGGGAGAAGATGCAAGGCACATGATTCAAACGTGCATGATATGAAGACCAACCAAGCTTGTCCTAATAGTATATGTACTGCTTTACGAGACGCCATCAAAAATGAGCATAGATTCAAAAGGCCTTCTTGGAAAAATACTGATGCCAAAGGATGGTGTTCAAATGCCTTCGAGATAAGTAAATGCTTCATGCCGCCGGACGGGTATTCTGACATAACCTGTCTGGCAGAGACTGATTTCAATGGTATTCTTGCTGTTACAATAAATAACAAACGATTTCAGAAGAAATTGTCATTTACACTGGCTGTGGAACCTAATAGTTGCTCAAAGGTAAAAAATGTTTCTTACTAAATAGTTAGATTGTAGATTGAAGTATGATATTTAATCAATTATTTCAGCGACTTCAGCTAAACATGTACTTGTAAAAAAAGTTTTGAACACGTGTATATTATGAACTGTTATTTTTCCTAGTAAAACGAAACTGTTTTAAACCGGAGGAGGTCGGGACCGGACAAATTTTCAGGTTTAAAGCGGTTTCTGGACTAAGAGAAGTGGACAAGATTCCAACCATTTGTTTTCATTCAGGAACATTTGGGTCTATAGTTTGATTCAGAACACTACCGATTCGTCAGAAATAATAACAAATAACAAATAAAAAACATTGTCATACAACTTATGTTTTGTCCTTCAATATATGTTCAAAATAAAAAATAAAACAACAACATCAATTTAAATTTTCAACTTATTTACTTTAATGTATTGTTAAATGAGGACCCCTTGAAACTCCGTATTCAAATGTCACAGGGGTCATAAATAAAAAAGTAAGCCTTGAAGACACTTCGATAATGCTGAAACATTTTAAGTACCATCATATGTTTGTTGTCAAATTAGTGATTAGAACTTAGACCTGTTATGACTGTCACAGACACACGCTCTACCCAAACACAAAATCATTGGTGTGAACAATTAGCACTTCTTATCAACAAATTTTGACTGACTTCCAATTAATCAATCAAAATAAATATAAAATGTATATTTCTAATACACATTGTGCTTTTGATAATATATTGCATTTATGCACAATACATGACAGCCTAATTATGACTTTATTCTTTTCCGGTTTAAAGGGGATGATTTGTAATGGAAAAGATCCATCTCGTGTCATAAATCTTGTCCGGTGTCCTGAACAAAGCGATTTCCGAATTCAAGAGATGACTGAATGATTTGCCCGGTTTATAGTGGTTCTAGGTTAAAAGGGGTTCCGGTTTAAAGGTGCTTCAGTGTACATATATGACGCGGCAGTTTGGAGGCTAACAAGCAAATAAATTAGTATTACATAGGAATATACATGTTTTTAGGTCAAAACAAACTAATAAAACAAAGCATGGCTTCTTCTTATTGTGATTTTTATTAGTTGTACAGTTGACCTAAAACGAAAACGGAGGTGTTTAAGTATGTAATACATATCACAGAAATGCTAAGCGATTTCGTCTCAGGTATATCATGGATGTTTAAATGTTGAATGTTTGTAGGTAATAAATCAATTTTTCAAGCTAGTATATTAAAACTTCACTCGATCTTTTGTGAATCACACAAATATGTTCCTTTATTCTAAAATACTTCTACAGGCAAACTTCAATCCACTTTGGCAAAAGCACATAGAAAAAAAAATCAAAGCAACAACGAAAGGCACAATCTTCGCATTCCTAAAACAGAATGTACAAGATGATAAAAGTGATTACTATTACTTCCAGTTTTACCGTTTTTGCTGCAGGCTCGAATTGTTGGTCGTGCAATACGCCATTCAGCAAATCATTTACTTTCTGATCAGGATCTCTGTGATTACATAGACGACCTAAAGGCATTGTTGTCCGATCCTATTTATCTTGCTACTGATGCAAAAGCTAAAAATGCCGTCGAGAAACTTAACCAGGTAAGTAAGATGTAGATGTAGAAACAAACATGCTAAATAGTAAATGTATTTCTACAAGAGTTGTTATGCTGAACACACTGATTCTTTTCAATTATTTAAAAAGGTGCAATATCTTCCTGGCTAACCTGGTACGATTCGCGAACGGCACTACGCCGCGATCACGGCATATGCAACGCGTGTAACCGTCATAACCGGCGTCAATGTAGGAGATTTTGTGGGGTAAGGTAAGGAAATCGCAGAGTTTTTGGCTAGATGTTTAAATAATAATCAAACCAATAGGCCCGTAAGGCTGTCAAGTCATGACACTATGATTCTAGTCTTCTCTGTGTCCAGAATATAGTAGTTTGCTCAATCATTCGTGAAAATGGACCTGCCTGTGCTGCAAATGTCGTAAATTTCCTGTTCAAACGTATTTTTCTTGAGCTATACTGAAGTCTAAAAAAGAATTATGACTGCATAAAAATTGTCTGTACTGGAGGACAACGCAATGTAAAATGTGTGTGTGTGTTAATAGCGTTGCATATGTCGTGATCGCGGTGTAGTGCCGTTCGCGAAGCGTACCAGGTTAGCCAGGGTGAATATCGTTTTTCAACACACAAAAATTGCAAGAACTAAACAAAGTTTTATCAGAAAAGCCACACTCTGGCGGACCGATGTTAAGCAGATTGTTGCCATCACTATATATAAAAAGTAAACCTAAAAGTAATTATCTTTAAAAGCTAAATTCAACAAAATCTCCTTAACTATCACTATGGATATAATTGCACCATCAACAGTGCAAACTTTTAAATTGTTTGCATCATTAAAAACATCCAAATGAATAAAAAGGCAGTTTGAAATTTTATAAAAATGCTATCAAACAATTATGATCATGTAAAAACCCTGTCATTCCAATCATGCGAATTCGTTAATATCGATTTTGTTGTTTTAATGATCGTCGACAACAGGCTTAAAAACCATATTCACAAAATAATTGCTAAATAAGTAATATTTGTCGGAAGAAGCCCGCACATGTGCAACTAGTATTCTATAAACCTGTCTAACAACGTTTATTGTAAGAAATCCGGTGTTAATAGAAAGGACGATCGGTACTGGTTCGATTACCTGAGATACCTCATTTGTATTTATTTCATAATTTGAAGAAAAAGATGTCAACTTGTTGTCTCACCCTAGAACCTGATTTAAACCCCTAGTGGCAATTTGATTTGCCACTGACCGTTCCAAGGCGGTAACCCCTCGGGTTTTCATTTTTGTTAATTGATTATGGTGTATTTTTTAAACTGATCATTTTATTAACCATACTCTCTCCCTCTCTATTCTTCTTAACTCTGTGGGGAGGCTGTTTTTTTCTGAATGTGGCGATTCCTGATATGCATATTTCACATTATTTTTAAAGTACAAACGTTAAACATTGGCATCACTCTCGGTACGTTATCACATAGTATGTGAAATAACGTAAACCTAAAAAAGATAAATAACATCTTTGTCTCTTTTTACCACTTATCAACAACAAAACTGATAAACAATGATTGACTTTGGAAACCTTCATTACAAAATGATAGTTGTTTGGTCAATCTATACAACTATTAGTGCACTTAAATGGAATAGCAAACCCCAACATTTCCTATAGATAAACTTAAATTTTAGTCAGACGAATACCTACAATGATTGCGGACACAGTGGGTATATTCTTGTGAATCTCCAATGAGAAAAAGTACTTTCAACCGCGTTAAGCATATTGACATGTGTTAGTGTGTTTTAGTAGATTATTTATAGGCCTTTATTCATATTTACAGTACTTTAAATGTTCACTTAAATGACTGCAAAAGTTAACGTTACCATGCACTTAGAACTTTTTAGAAGTGTATATTATTTAATTATAAGTAACATGTCTATACATTTCCGTGCCGTTTACCATTATTCTGGATGGCTTCACGTTTGAAAGCGAGAAACTTTGAATCATAAAAAGGTGAAATATGCATATCAGGAATCGCCACATTAAGAAAAAACAGCCTCCCCACACAGTCAAGAAGAAGAGAGGGAGAGAGCATGGTTAATAAAATGATCAGTTTCAAAAGAGACACCACTAACAATTAACAAAAATGAGAACTCGAGGGGTAACCGCCTTGGAACGGTCAGTGGCAAATCAAATTGCCACTGGGGGTTTAAACCAGGTTCTAGGGTGCACCAACCTCACACTTGCCCCAACAGGTTCTCATATCACAAAACAAATACAAGTTGTCTTGGTGAAATAACTCCAACCCACTTATTGGCTCAACAATGTTGCATGCAAAAGCATACAAAC
>JAZAYU010000969.1:71249-113604 GCA_038501625.1 Corbicula japonica
GACTTCCAATTAATCAATCAAAATAAATATAAAATGTATATTTCTAATACACATTGTGCTTTTGATAATATATTGCATTTATGCACAATACATGACAGCCTAATTATGACTTTATTCTTTTCCGGTTTAAAGGGGATGATTTGTAATGGAAAAGATCCATCTCGTGTCATAAATCTTGTCCGGTGTCCTGAACAAAGCGATTTCCGAATTCAAGAGATGACTGAATGATTTGCCCGGTTTATAGTGGTTCTAGGTTAAAAGGGGTTCCGGTTTAAAGGTGCTTCAGTGTACATATATGACGCGGCAGTTTGGAGGCTAACAAGCAAATAAATTAGTATTACATAGGAATATACATGTTTTTAGGTCAAAACAAACTAATAAAACAAAGCATGGCTTCTTCTTATTGTGATTTTTATTAGTTGTACAGTTGACCTAAAACGAAAACGGAGGTGTTTAAGTATGTAATTCATATCACAGAAATGCTAAGCGATTTCGTCTCAGGTATATCATGGATGTTTAAATGTTGAATGTTTGTAGGTAATAAATCAATTTTTCAAGTTAGTATATTAAAACTTCACTCGATCTTTTGTGAATCACACAAATATGTTCCTTTATTCTAAAATACTTCTACAGGCAAACTTCAATCCACTTTGGCAAAAGCACATAGAAAAAAAAATCAAAGCAACAACGAAAGGCACAATCTTCGCATTCCTAAAACAGAATGTACAAGATGATAAAAGTGATTACTATTACTTCCAGTTTTACCGTTTTTGCTGCAGGCTCGAATTGTTGGTCGTGCAATACGCCATTCAGCAAATCATTTACTTTCTGATCAGGATCTCTGTGATTACATAGACGACCTAAAGGCATTGTTGTCCGATCCTATTTATCTTGCTACTGATGCAAAAGCTAAATATGCCGTCGAGAAAATTAACCAGGTAAGTAAGATGTAGATGTAGAAACAAACATGCTAAATAGTAAATGTATTTCTACAAGAGTTGTTATGCTGAACACACTGATTCTTTTCAATTATTTAAAAAGGTGCAATATCTTCCTAGCTAACCTGGTACGATTCGCGAACGGCACTACGCCGCGATCACGGCATATGCAGCGCGTGTAACCGTCATAACCGGCGTCAATGTAGGAGATTTTGTGGGGTAAGGTAAGGAAATCGCAGAGTTTTTGGCTAGATGTTTTAAATAATAATCAAACCAATAGGCCCGTAAGGCTGTCAAGTCATGACACTATGATTCTTGTCTTCTCTGTTTCCAGAATATAGTAGTTTGCTCAATCATTCGTGAAAATGGACCTGCCTGTGCTGCAAATGTCGTAAATTTCCTGTTCAAACGTATTTTTCTTGAGCTATACTGAAGTCTAAAAAAGAATTATGACTGCATAAAAATTGTCTGTACTGGAGGACAACGCAATGTAAAATGTGTGTGTGTGTTAATAGCGTTGCATATGTCGTGATCGCGGTGTAGTGCCGTTCGCGAAGCGTACCAGGTTAGCCAGGGTGAATATCGTTTTTCAACACACAAAAATTGCAAGAACTAAACAAAGTTTTATCAGAAAAGCCACACTCTGGCGGACCGATGTTAAGCAGATTGTTGCCATCACTATATATAAAAGGTAAAACTAAAAGTAATTATCTTTAAAAGCTAAATTCAACAAAATCTCCTTAACTATCACGATGGATATAATTGCACCATCAACAGTGCAAACTTTTAAATTGTTTGCATCATTAAAAACATCCAAATGAATAAAAAGGCAGTTTGAAATTTTATAAAAATGCTATCAAACAATTATGGTCATGTAAAAACCCTGTCATTCCAATCATGCGAATTCGTTAATATCGATTTTGTTGTTTTAATGATCGTCGACAACAGGCTTAAAAACCATATTCACAAAATAATTGCTAAATAAGTAATGTTTGTCGGAAGAAGCCCGCACATGTGCAACTAGTATTCTATAAACCTGTCTTACAACGTTTATTGTAAGAAATCCGGTGTTAATAGAAAGGACGATCGGTACTGGTTCGATTACCTGAGATACCTCATTTGTATTTATTTCATAATTTGAAGAAAAAGATGTCAACTTGTTGTCTCACCCTAGAACCTGGTTTAAACCCCTAGTGGCAATTTGATTTGCCACTGACCGTTCCAAGGCGGTAACCCCTCGGGTTTTCATTTTTGTTAATTGATTGTGGTGTATTTTTTTAAACTGATCATTTTATTAACCATACTCTCTCCCTCTCTCTTCTTCTTAACTCTGTGGGGAGGCTGTTTTTTTCTGAATGTGGCGATTCCTGATATGCATATTTCACATTATTTTTAAAGTACAAACGTTAAACATTGGCATCACTCTCGGTACGTTATCACATAGTACGTGAAATAACGTAAACCTGAAAAAGATAAATAACATCTTTGTCTCTTTTTACCACATATCAACAACAAAACTGATAAACAATGATTGACTTTGGAAACCTTCATTACAAAATGATAGTTGTTTGGTCAATCTATACAACTATAAGTGCACTTAAATGGAATAGCAAACCCCAACATTTCCTATAGATAAACTTAAATTGTAGTCAAACGAATACCTACAATGATTGCGGACACAGTGGGTATATTCTTGTGAATCTCCAATGAGAAAAAGTACTTTCAACCGCGTTAAGCATATTGACATGTGTTAGTGTTTTAGTAGATTATTAATAGGCCTTTATTCATATTTACAGTACTTTAAATGTTCACTTAAATGACTGCAAAATTTAACGTTACCATGCACTTAGATCTTTTTAGAAGTGTATATTATTTAATTATAAGTTACATGTCTATACATTTCCGTGCCGTTTACCATTATTCTGGATGGCTTCACGTTTGAAAGCGAGAAACTTTGAATCATAAAAAGGTGAAATATGCATATCAGGAATCGCCACATTCAGAAAAAACAGCCTCCCCACACAGTCAAGAAGAAAAGAGGGAGAGAGCATGGTTAATAAAATGATCAGTTTCAAAAGAGACACCACTAACAATTAACAAAAATGAGAACCCAAGGGGTTACCGTCTTGGAACGGTCAGTGGCAAATCAAATTGCCACTGGGGGTTTAAACCAGGTTCTAGGGTGCACCAACCTTACACTTGCCCCAACAGGTTCTCATATCACAAAAGAAATACACGTTGTCTTGGTGAAACAACTCCAACCCACTTATTGGCTCAACAATGTTGCATGCAAAAGCACACAAACATATAAAACATAAGAATCTAATAGCATTGAAAAGCCAAAGGGCGGGTACTCAATGATCTTTCCGAGACCAGAGCTCCTGGAGTAAAATCAGCAAGAACACGATGACAGGGATAAAAGAAACAAATCGAGCTTCTAGGTTCTTTTAAGAAAAGATTTCCCCATAAACTTTCATAAACTCTTAAACCCCTGCCACCGTCGTGCAACCAAAGAGGTAAGCATAATGATCAACTGTAGAAGGGTTAATCACCAGGCCTGCAGAGCGCTGTAAAATATCATGTTGGTAACCTTTCTTTTTAAATTTACAGATGGTTTTTACGAATAACCGGGAGAAATTTGCATCGCCTTTTATCTTCTTAAGTTTATAAATTAAATCTCCATAAAAACTGGCTGTGAAATTCCTTGTTGCAATAGTGATTTTAAACTGCACCTGTATTTATGAATTAGATCTGGATATCGGCGATAAAACTTGCAAAAGGTTTTCCTTAATTTGTGATACCGATAACCTTGTTTTAAAAGTTTTTCTGTAATGCAAAGATTACGTTCATTGAAATCATTCACATCGTTGCAAGCTCTTGAAAAGCGAACAAGCTGTGAGATATAAACCCCGTAAGAAGTTGTAAGGAGGAACATCGCCGTCTAAAAACGGAAAATTTACTATATTAAAATTAAAATAATCTCTTTTATCATATATTTTTAGTAGTGACATAACCATTTTCGATGGATAGATTTAGATCGAGAAAGTTTGCTTGCTTTTCTGAAGTGTTTGCTTTATTAAGTTGTAATTCTTTAGGATAAATCTTATTAACCAGTGATGGAAAATGGTTATTATCTATATTTAATAAATCATCAAGGTACCTCGAGGTGTTGTTAAAAGCTGTAATAATATCATCTTGATGTTCGGTAGAAAGAGATAACATAAAGTCTCTTTCATAACAGTATAAAAACAGATCAGCAACAAGGGGTGCACAATTAGTACCCATTGGGATGCCTATTACTTGTTTATAAAAAGAGGTACCGAATCTAATATAAATATTATCCAGTAAGAAATTAGCGACTCTATTAGGTCTTGACAAGTCCATAAAGTATAATTATCATAAGAACCATCTGTAAAAAATGCCCTATGTTCATTACAAGCGATGAACGTTTTATTTTCTCTAGCAAACGTTTTTTCAATGAGACTGGTTAGTTTGTCTCTTATTAAATTATGAGGGAGCGAGGTATATAAAGTTGAGAAATCATAAGTAGACAAACAGAACGCCTGAAAATTATTTGATTTAAGCTTTTTCAAAACGTCATTTGAATTTTTAATCGACCAAAATAAATTTTTGCCAGAAGTTTCAAAAACCTTATCGCAATACCTAATTACATGTTCTTTAATAGCTGTAAGACAAGAAGTAAAGAGCACGGATAATTTAGTAGTAGTGCAAGAACTAGAGTTAGCAATAAATTTTGCTTTGTACGGTGTTTTATGCATTTTAGGCAACCAATACATAGTAGGTACTTTGCCTTGTTAAACAGTAGTCTAACGAGACTGACCCACTTTCATTAAAGCTTTAATTTTGAAAGTTGATCGATAAAACACGTCATACGAGATAAAATTCTCAGTTTTCAGTCATTAAGTCTTACACACAACATGTTTTATTTTTCTTATATATCAATTTCAGATCTGAAACGTGATTTGATCACGCATTACGAACAGAACGAGTCTACAATACCCATATCACCTTTAGTTGAAAATCACGACGTGCCACTAGAAGAATTCTACGTTCAACCGCCGATGTTGACATATGAAAATCCACACAGATTTGCTGCTAGCAAATCGGACATGAAAGATTCAAAAACATGTACAGAAACGAGATATTCTGCTAAAAAATTCAAAGTTTCTTCGTACAGGAGTATATTATTTGATGATGAAAACAATTCATACAAACATACTTACATATCAGCACAGGCCGGTAGCGGAAAAACGTCGTTTGCTAAACAAATAGCCATCGCCTGGTGTAAAGCTAAGTCACGCAAAAAACAAAATTGTAGTTTTCACAAAGACAACATCAAAGTTTTGAAATCGTTCAGTTTTTTATTCCTTTTACATTTACGCGATTTCCAGGGTACAGAAATATGTAACGTAGAGGACATGATATGGAGAATGATAGAAAGCAAAATTACTGGAAGTAATCAATACTCAAAACAATTATTGCTGAAAATTTTAAGAGACAAACGCTGTTTAATAGTTCTTGATGGGCTTGACGAATGGAGTCATCCCGGAAAATCTTGTTTACAGAATGAAAAAATACCCCACCTCAAGCACTATCTGGATTGTACCACAGTGAGTACGACAAGACCTTGGAAACTGAATACTGTTGGTCTGACATCTAAACAAATTGACAGACACGTGGAAATAAGTAATCTGGATCTGCTGACCATTAACACACTAGGCGAAAAGGCGCTGATTATTCTGAATAAAAACAATTATAATCAATCAGACAAACAGCAGTTGCACGATTTTCTTGAAGAGATATAATTCGCAATCCGGAGAAATAATCACTATTCCTTACATTCTGTTGCAGTTCTTTGCTTGTGGCATGACGGTCGCGAAATTGGTAGATCAAAATGCAATATATACAGTAATATGACTGACTTCACAATCACAAGAGGACTAAAAAAGCCTAATTTACCCGATATGTCATATCCAGAGTCTAAAATGTATTCAATTCCAAAGTGAATGATCAATTCCAATGTGTGTATCATTCATATGCATCTACTTTCAAAGCTTGGAATGCTAGCATTTAGCATTTTGTTTAATGACAATAAAAAATCAAGTTTAATAATTGATCGTGAAACAGTTGTCCGTAATTACCTCGCTGAGAAGGAACTTGAGTTCTTCTTGAAAATTGGATTGCTTTCTCAAAGTAAAGACTATAGTTTTGCTTCAACTGAAATGTTTAAAGTGCATTTTTATCACACGAGCATACAGGAATTTTTTGCCGCCCTTTATATAACATTAACTTGGGAAAATGAAGCAACCAACGCAAAAATTCGAAATTCATGCAAATCCGTCCGTGATATTTTAGAGATTTCTAGCGTAGTATCTTTTGTCGTTGGGATGAGTTGTGATGTTTATTCAAGTCTGTCACTAGAACTTCAAACTGTCTTGGCGGATGACAAACTTACAAAGGACTACAGACAACTGGAAGACGTATCAGGTAGAGACAAGCTGTCGTCTTATCAATCAATGCAAGTGTCAAGCTTACAAGAAAGTGAAAGAAATGAAAACGAGCAGATTGAAATACTTCTTCAAGATATTATCCTGCAGGATGATACAATTTACGGAAAAGAATTGAACAAAATAGCATTATGCAATAAATAAAAATAACATGAAATCATTAAATGTATCCACCTACGATTTAACCCCGGAAGTCCTAGAAATCTTAGATATAGCAAAGGGGTTTCGAACACTGGAGTTACTGATATGGAATACTGAAAATAACGATAGCCTTGCAGAAATCCTTGCTGGTTCCGCCAGCGCATTGAAATGTATATCAATTACTGGTGTATTCATAAGCACTTCTATCACAGACATTATCACCAGTCTAGCTAATCTGCAAAGTATATATCTCTGTGAAGGTATAAAAATATCATACAGCGACAAGAGACAGACTACAATGAACTTGAACTCATTTGATGCTTATCGGGATAGCACTGGTTTATTACTAGATCTGTCCATTCTGAGTGAGCTCCAGAGTCTTTGCATACCGAACAACAACTGTTCTCTCGGTGAGGTACATGTCAACACCAATCGCCTTAAAGACTGTGATGTTGACGCACAGTTTTTTTCAGCCGCATCCGCATCATCGTTTCTCGATGAAATACAAAGAGCCCCAGCCCTTTCTTCGTTAAGACTCTGCTCTTTATCCCAAGTACCCGATATGCTGACCAAATCCATCCCAACATTAGTGAATCTGAACAGTCTTACTCTAGAATGGCTCGATTTCGGAGATAGTGTTCTATTTCTGTCCCCTACTATGACATTACTTGAAACTCTAACGCTTTTGGAAGTTGCAATGAAGACATCAGGATGGAGAACACTGATTACTAGTGTCTCCAGTTTGTCACAATCTGTTACTGTAAAGTTTGAACATTGTAAGGGGCCGTCAAAGAAGGAGTGGATGGATATCTTGACTGAAATTAGGCCAATGACAAGTCAGTGGCATGCAAATACAAAACTGAATGTATTTACATTTAAAACAAGTGGTAAAGTGTCATTGTGATGCAGTCAAATCCGCGAAGTCATAGGTTTAAGTTTTGTGACATTCCACGAATTTCTCTAAATAAGAAAATCAGCTGTATATTTCGAGTATGTGTTGATTATAATGAAAATTTTGAAAACTGTTTATACTTCATGGAAGCATTTTGTTAGATCATTATTATTTAAAACATGATAACATCAGTAGTCATTGATATTAAGATAATCCAAACTCGCATTTTGATAATGTTCATTTCAAAATGGATTCAGTGAAACGTCAACTTTTCGTTTGAAGGTTCCATTTTTCAGTACTTATTCACAGTCTGTGCATTTGCGATCTAGTTGGACCAACATATATTTAAAAGCTTCATTTACTTTCATTTATGGTTTGATGTTTCAAACAGCATTTAAAATCTTCAGTCAGTGTTGTTATCACTTACGTCCTCTGATGGTCGTTGAACACGATACTTATGTACTATATTAGTAGTACTTCTAAAATGTCTTTTGTTTTAATTTTAGTTCCGCCAGTTTAAAGATGGGTGGTTTCAATATCCCAATCAATATAGTAATTTGGATATATTTCCTGCTTTTTAACTTTTACCTTTGGCGTTGTCTATGATATGCAGGTTCATATTCTCAGAACCCCTGTCAAAATTCCATTCTGTTAAGCTCTTGTTTTCTCGTTTAGGGCAAACCAATCCGTTTTTCTGAGGACCATTTGCCGCTAAATGTGGATTGGTATTAGTCTGAAAATACCGCATTGAAGGTTCCATGTTCACCGTCATATGAATTCCATCGTTGGAACGGATCAAAACTGTACTGTTTACTTGTGTTAATATTGAGTTGCATTCAACCCGGGGCTGGGCTCGAGGGTAGTAATATGCATTTCCATTACTGTGCATGAACAGGCTCAATCAAACCAAGCCTGCAATACTTTTATATGTGTCGTGTTCGGTGGCTTTCGAAGTTCCCTTTTCATCTATTGAATTGCTCGAATATATTCGATTTAACGTACATTACATGAGTCGGAATATGGAATACTTGTTTGGGAGTGTTTTTTTCAAAATATTAGAAATGCTTGAAACCCTGAATACCAGTAATGCATTCATTTAAACAATTAATTATATGAGGTATTCACTTCATATTATACTACATATATATAAACAAAGGTGACGTTGTACTATATTACTGTCTGGATTCAAATGATTTACTGCTACTTTTTAACACGAGATATGTATTGACTTTTCTTTTACTAGACAACAAAATGATACATGTTTGCAAAAAAAAAAATTAATTTAAAACATATAATTTAAAAAGTTTGACTATTTGGCACATCTGGAAGTGAATCGAAATTGGAACAATTACTGATTTCAGTTTTATTGTATATTCATATATTAATTAAATATGAGCATATTAAGACTGTCCTTATCCCTGTCCTATTTTCCCTATATATATGCATTTTATTTTATTTTTATTTCTAAAATAAGAACTTTTTATATATATCATTAACCTGACAGAATGAAACAGTTGAATAAGAAATGAGGTCGCTGAGCTATTCAGCAACTTCCGCATTGCGTTTCCGAACACTTAAGATAACTCTGTGTTTTTTTCCAAAAGGAAAGGGTATCATCGATCTAAACAGCAGCTAAACGACCATTTAATAGATCAGTGGATCATAGTAGTTTAGTATGCATCCAAATATTGTGTGGACTTACAGGTGTATTTAATAAGAGATAAATACGATTTTTCAAACAGGAACACATATACATATACCACAACCTAGGAAGGAATACTATATGTTTTCAGTTGAAAAAGACATATCGGTGTACATACCGTATGTTAAAGAATTGGAGATAAACACACGAGTATATCTTCAATATGTTTCTGTGGTTGTCTTTCTTTCTAGGTACTAAGCATATTATGCATGGAACATTATTGGGCTGATGGGTGGGTTGGAGTTATTTCACCATGACAAATTGTACTTGTTTGTTCATATGAGAGCCTGTTGGGGAAAGTGTGACGCTGGTGAACCCTTGAACCTGGTTTAAACGCCCACTGACAAATTATTTTGCCAATGACCGTTCCAAGGTGGCAACCCTAAGATTCTGGATTTCGTTAATTGTTTGAGATGTCCTATTTGGAATTGATTTTTATTAATACGTGAGGTTGGTGCACCCTAGAACCTGGTTTAAACCCCTAGTGACAAATTGTTTTGCCACTGATCGTTTTAAGACGGTTACACGGTTACCCCTCGGGTTCTCACTTTCGTTAATTGTTTGTGGCGTCCATTTTGAAACTGATTATTGTAATACCATGCTCCCTTCCCTCTATACTTTTTGGCTGTGTGGGGAGGCTGTGTTTGCTGGATATGGCCATTCCTGATATGCATATTTCACTCTTCTACACTTTAGCTGCGTGAGGAAACTGTGTTTTTTAGTGTGGCAATTCTTGATATGCATATTATACTTTATTTAAATACGAGTAGTTAATACAAAACATTACTAATGTTAATCATGTAGTCAACATTTTGTTGTGTTTTTGTTCAATGCACTTCCGTTTGAGTTACAAAGATTTTTTATATGACTAAGAAGTTGAGGTTGAGAATATCTCCCTGAGGGTGGCTACTTTTCATCCGAGTATTTTGTAGTCCCCACTTCCGCGTAAAAGTTAATAAAACACTTTCGCAATAAAAATTAGGACTTGTTAGTGCATTGAGGAGTAAATACCAGGCTTGCCCCATTTGTTTAATTTTATTTATGACGTTCTATTGAACATGGATTTAAACTTTTGTTCTTAATAAAAAACAAATTCGACAGTTCGGTTATTTAATCATAAAACATAACACTCAGTATGTACAAAACAGAGTAAACCGTGTATTTACATTTAACTTATGCATACTGTTCATTTTACAGGCTATTTGCTAATGTGTAAAGTGATGCTAACATGTTTAACAAAAGTGTCCATAAAGCGAAATGATATTTTATGTTAATGAAATGAGTTTGAAAAGCAATACTCGTTAAAGAAGAAATATGGAATGTTGATATGATTTGATCGCCTTTCGTTAATACATATTTTGTTGAAATCGCATTGTTTAAACAACTTCATAATGGTATTCCTATTGTATTTCTGTTCTCATCTCAAAGTGTTACGTTGCTACCATTTGGTTTACATTTATTTGTTTAAATTGAAACTATATATAACATGGGTATTCATTTAATGTTATTGATTTGAATTTCTGTAACTTTAACTAATCTTAATTGAAATGGAAAGTAGGACTTTCTGTATGAAGTGATTAAAAGTGCAATTGTTATTACATTACTATTTGCTATAGTTTAATTAGTTAAAATGTTAAATCCATTTTATATTTAATACTTCAGAGCATTACTCAATATATACTCAGCAAAAATAAAAAACCCACTTTTCTACCTGTAATTTTGTAAAATTAGAAAATATTTTCATTGAACAGATCTGTATTTCTGTAATCATTACAAAGAAATAAAATGTTCTTGAAAATATGCAGTCACGACTAAGTTATCTTTCCCTTTGCTATTATTGGGGTTTTAGGAAGAAGTAAGTGATTTTAAACGATATTCACATTTATAGGAATTTAATCAATTTCTTCTCCAGTTCTTGATGTCAATGAAAGCACAAAACATTCATTAATAAAATAGCTTGTCCTCTATAAACAACGCTAGAAATCCCAAACATTTCTAATTACCTCCCTTTAAATTAAATATATAGAGTTTTTAATCCATTATTTATTCCTATCTGATGGGCATTTGCTCAGGTCTAGGTGTGGAAGATTAAGTATGTTCACAAACAATTGAACTTAAAACAACTGAGATTAATTAATAAAACACCCTTCAATGTGTTCGTAATCAAATGAAAATACGTGAATGAGAATATAAGAATAAAAAGTGGGTACTTTTTATTTTTGCTGAGTATATATTTCGCCATTTATCTTGTTTCCAAGGGTAGTTCTGTTCGTCTCTTTACATTGTATCTTAGCATTCTTTCCATTACATAAATTGTTTTTCAAATAAGAGTTGTTTTATTTATTTGATTGTTGCATCTGACGTAATATAATTTGAGTATTTTATAATTTTATTTTAGGAGAAGTAAGTAACTGAGTACTGTTATCTTGCCAAAAATGTTCATTTACATTACCTTCAAGATTTTCTTCATTGTTTATTTTTTTCTTCTTTTTCAATTGCATACATTTATATTTGATTGTCGTGGAAAATAACTCCAAATGACTTGATTTGTTGTAATGTTTTTATTACGTATAATTTCTATCATTTTGAGTTTCCAATCCAAGGTCCTTGTGTTTTTTCTCCATTAAGCTCCATTAAGCTTGAGTCCAGAATGTATTCCGAAATTATCAATATCCTAAGCTATAGGTAATTAATTTTGGATTTATAAATATTTCATACTGTCTGAGAGCTAATTGACTTTTATGTTTTAGTCTTCTATTTATATAATGTGCTACGTTGTAGTAGATTTATATCTTAGTTTAGGCAATAAGACTTCCGCAACAGTTTCTATAATAAACATTAGGGCGGCAATTGGACATCCTTGGCCGATACAACGTAGTAGTCGAAGGTGTCTTATTTGATAACAGTACTAACAATCAACGTGCCAGAAATCTAACAAAAATATATCACAGACACCATTCCCTGGTAGGTGTACTTTTGGTGAAATATTTAAATTTGATTACGATTATTTGATTTATCTTGTGACCTTTGTTTGAGTTTTGTTTGTTTTCTGTTTAATGTTGTGTTAGTATCTGTTGTGTTAGTTAAGAAGTTAATGAGGGTACAATTTTAGCTTGTGTGCGATCGACCATTTTCTTGTATTCATGTTTGAGTTGTGTTTGTCAAAAATATTACATTTTCGACAGAAAATGAAAATGTTTAAAAACAATTAATTGGTTAAAATTGTTAGCCATTCTTGTGGTTGTGTATAATAAGCACTATCTGTAATGTTAACACGCGGCTGCTTATCATTCCGGACTGCTTTGCTGAGCTGCCATAAATTTAGACGCCTGACAAGTTCAATTTATAAATATAATAAAGTTTGCTCATTTTCATGACACAATTATTGTACATGTAACTATAGATCGGCTCTCGGCTATTATTTCATTTCAATTTCAATCCAAAGCAATCCAGAAAACTTTGCAGCCGTGAGTCAGATTATTGATCGTTGCTTGACAGAGCAAAGTGAACGAAAGCTTTTAACCGCTTTTAACCGATTTACAATAAAATATATTTTTGAAATATATTATATGTGCTGTTTGGCATTTTTTATAGGATTTTAACACAGTTCGATTAAGGAAGTTAACCATACTTAACTTGATAGATCTCTGGTAAACGATACAACATATTACAGTAATGAATGCACCGATGGTAAAAATCCATTCCACAGCGTTGCATTAGTTTCACTTGTCATTAACATATCAAAATACACTTGATTTATGTTTTAAAGTTGTTTCATTGTAAACGTATCTTTGAACGAGTTGTTCATATATAAATGAAATTTACTAGTGAATAAATTTTGTTTTTTTAATTAAGTGCATATATTAAATCAAGAAATTGAATTTTGCCGAAACTTTATTATTTGTGTCCTGCTCGCATGCATCAACATGTAGAACGGTATCTCCAAACCACATAGTAATTTCTATCTTATTTTTGTCATGGGCGGACGGTTGTCTAAGTGTCAGTAATACATCAGCTACTTTTTGACAGCCCTCGTCAGTTACAAAAACGGGGTTTGTAGAGTCAGATTGGTAAATTTCTATCGTCACTCTCGATGCACCAATGCACGGTGCATTGACCGTATGTGTCACTTTAGTGTTGTTTGATGAAACGATGGCTCCCTTGAGTATAAACACTTTAAAAACATCTTCACACTTGTCCTGGTCTTCTCTGCTCTGCTTCTTTACACGAGGGTGTACGCTAGGATTAAATGGAATAGCTGTACTTATACCTGAAATAAATAAAGTAATAAAGTAACTCTTACCAGTTATTAGAAATATCAAACAATTTATGTTATTCTTTAATATCGCCCTAAATCGAGAAGAAATAATTTTATTATTTTATCAAGTTTATCTCCTATAGAAATACATGTTTTGATTATTTTATAAAATTACATACCGTAGGTATGCCGTAGTACTCTTGAGCTGATGGAATTTGTTTCGTGTCCGTAAATCACGGCACCTAAAATACAGGGAAAATGTTACTTCTTTTGCATAAAGGTGAAAAGGAATACGACATAAATTTTAGAAGATGTATACTCGTATGTTAATGCAAGTATTAAAATATGAAATACATTTTCTAATCATAACTTCTTTTGATTTACAAATTATGTTTAACACTAGTATAAAACTTTCAATGTTTCAAAATAATGAAAAGTTGTATATGGATTTCTTAAACGTGTTGTCCAACTAATTTCCTTGAATAAGTGAACTAGCCTTTGATTACAGCTATTGCGGCATCATCGGGTAAAATTACTGACTTGGTTCCTTCAAACTCTTTCTTTATGGCTTGTTTCAAAATCTCTGACTCTGAAAATCCACCAACCATCAGAATGGTTTTAAGCTGCTTTGAGACCGGAGTATCCAGCAGACGCTTCACCTGACTGATAATATTGGTTTTTGCCTCTTCAAATGCAGCATGAAAAATTGTTGGTTCAAATCGAAGCTTTCCCCCTCTTAATACCGTAACTTCAGAATTGTTTGGCAGCGAAAACTGTTCTCCCCTTAGCTCTTTGTAATACTCGAAAAGGGTGTTTGGAATTTGTATAATGACTCGGCTTTCTTCTGAAACTGATCCTTTGCATAAGCGTTTCTTCATTTCCAAAGTCCGTTTTAAGTCTAGTTCGTCTCCTTTACATTCTTTTTTAAACTTTGCCATCACGTCGTTTCCAAACAAGTCTTCAAAATATTTATCAAAATATAAATCTACTAGGGTACCACCCCAAGGTCCACCTCTTGGCTCCATAAGTTCTTTTAGAGTCCCATCGCTTTGAACTTCATGGGCGGTGATATCTACAGTTCCACCTTATACGGAAAAAAGGTGATAGAAATTACTGGAACATCAAAGGTCGCCGGATACAGCCGGTAATTATCAACATCAATGGCTGGTTTTATAACAAATCATAAGCTCATAACTTCCTCCGTTTATTTTAATGGAATCGGCTTAAACTATAAACTAAAGAGGAGATGGGTTTGCATTTATAAGGACATCGCTATGGGCTAGATGATGATTGTTTAAAACGATTTGTAGTCAAGGATTAAGGAACATTTCTATTTTGCATTTTGTTACTTGAAAAGTATAAAGTCATTATAAAATGTACTTGTAACACTAGTGTTCATCAAACAAGATGCAATTTCGCGATGTGGTGCGGATTATATTTTATACGAATACCGTGTTTATTTCATTTTTTAACATAAACACACCGGTCAACTGGCAGAGCCATGAGTGGAAGGCTCATCCAGGAGCAGACACGATAAGTTTTTTCATATTTGACAGCGGTGTAATTAATTATAATTTTCGTTAGTACTCATTAACTCTTGGAAAGAAATATCGGCTGCTTTTAAGCCAAATAAATTCTGCACATATTCCCTGATTTCTGGAAAAAAGTGAAATATGCATATCAGGGATGGCGCCATCCAGCAGACACAGCCTCCCCACACAGCCAAAATGTAGAGAGGAAAAGAGAGCATGGTATTACAATAATCAGTTTCAAAATGGACGCCACAAACAATTAACGAAAGTGAGAACCCGAGGGGTTAACGTCTTAAAACGGTCAGTGGCAAAACGATTTGCCACTGGGGGTTTAAACAAGGTTCTAGGAGGCACCGACCTCACACTTGCCCCAACAGGTTCTCATATCACAAAACAAGTACAAGTTGTCTTGGTGAAATAACTCCAACCTACTCATCGGCTCAACAATGTTGCATGCAAAAGCACACAAACATATAAAACATAACAAGCTAATAGCATTGCAAAGCCAAAGGGCGGGTACGCAATGATCTTACCGAGACGAGAGATCCTGGAGTAAAATCAGCAAGAACACGATGACAGGTATAAATGAAACGATTCGAGCTTCTAGGTTCTTTTAAGAAAAGATTTCCCCATAAACTTTCATAAACTCTTTAACCCCTGCCACCGTCGTGCAACCAAAGAGGTAAGCATAATGATCAACTGTAGATGGATTGGTGGAAGGGATGATAAAATTTTTATCGCGATTTTAAAACGGAAGCTTGTGTTGAAATCTTGATGTTCTGCGTTATATAGCGGGCGGACAATACTATCACTGTATGTCAACAAACATTTATTATTGAGTGTGTAAAATAGTGTCAAGAGAATACATCAAACGATTTTCAGTACTTGATTACATCTGCTCCTGTTCCCCGCCATTAATTTGCCCTTCTACTCCATGGAGTTGCCCATTTCTAAACTCCAGCTCTATTCATTAAGCCCTAGCAAAGTAATTAAAAGTCTGTCTGGGCTAATATTTCACAGGATGCCAGGGGAATGCTAAAATTTCCCAACAGTGCTTACAAATTTAGGCAGATTATCAGATCTATGGAGCATTTTGCTATTTAACGCAGAACTTCAAGATTTCAACACAAGCTTCCGTTTTTAAATCGCGGTAAAAAGTTTATTATGATCCCTTATACCACTCCAGAAATCATGAAATAGGTGCAGAATGTATTTGGCTTTACCGTGTCTGCTCCTGGCTCTGACTGTTGACGGGTGAGATGAATGTGTGTAAGTATTTTGATTTCTAGAGCTACAAATTATGCAACTATAGCGATACGGATATTCCCACACTGTTTACATGATGTTTGATGATATTGCAACTGGACTTAGCTTCTAGCAAATCTGTCAAAATTAATTATTAACATACACGTTTTAAAGGGAAATCCTTAGTCTAATGCATGATCAATCCCTCATTAAATCCCTATATTTAACAAAGTCAAATATAACATCCCTTACATGTATGATGTGTCATAAAGCCTAAAAATGGTCATTTTATGTATACTGTCTTCTTCATAGATTAGTAATTGATATGTGATATTATAAAGAGACTAATATTGATACACGAGGATGAACTCTGCTTTAAGAACGCCGACAATACTGTAGAATCTCGAAAATAAGCGCATAATCGAAAGAAAGCGCATACTGAATATAAGCGCATATGTCTCTTACAGAAAACTAATACCTTAAAATAAGCGCATATCCGTACCTTAAGTTAAAATCTATCCCAAAACCCGACCCTTGCAGTTGAAATATATCCCCAAAATTCTAAATCGGCCTTTTAATTGAAGATAATTATAGTACAACTCGCACTGCTATTTTCAAGTGAACCATTTATTCTTTTGCTGAGCACAATGAAATAAAGTATTATAGTTTTCAATGTATGTTTGATAATAATTATGTTGCTTGAAGTTATAATTTTGAGCATACGCAGTTTTGTGTTATAAAATTAATAATGGATGAAACTCCAAATATAACTCTTAAAAATCTCGGAAATCTTACAGCAGAGAAAAAAAGAAAATTATAGTTTGCTTGTCTGCATTGACGTATGATGATCTATTGTTGTAAATTTGTAAACAAACATGCCTTTTCAAACACGTCTTTCCTCTTCAAAGACGATAAAAGTGTTTTGATAATGTTTGATGCATGCGTGTCTTTTAGTGTTATTTTGTTTCAAAATAAGCGTATATTCAGTCGCTATAAGCGCATATCAAATATAAGCTCATATTCGGCGGCCTAAATATAAGCGCATATCAAAAATAAGCGCATAAAAGAGTAACAAATTCAAATATAAGCGTATACGCTTATTTTTGAGATTCTACAACACCTTTAAATAAGTAGTTTGGGGTTTGTATATCACTTGCATATTGGACTCATGATTTCGCGGACACTGTCTTTGAACAAATCGTTGAATAAAATAATAAAAGCAACAAGAAAACGGGACACGATAAATCAAGTGTAATGTTTGATGGACTAAGAACAGTTTGGCATTTAAATAAAAACGTTTTCAAACGACTAACAATCAAACATGAATCCCTTTTAAAACAGCTTAAATTGATGGGAAGGTGCATTCGTAAAAAAACTTGAAAGATTTAACCAAATGTGTAAAATGTGTAAACGTATCCTCGGTGCATATGAGCTCATAATAAGCTTTTTGGACGACTCACATCAGATAAATGAAGACCATTTAGCATTCTTAGAGAGTAAGGTAATAAATTGAAAAGGTCTTGTATGCTCATATAATTACGAAACTCTTAACATCTTACCTCCCATGTCCAAAATCATAAACTGAGCACCTGATCTAAATGCATGTAGTTTGGATTCATCTTGATGCTCTCGAGCCTTTGATACAATTATTTCTTTACAGTATAATGCGGCAGCTTCTGGTTCTAAAGCAAGGCAAACTTGACTTTCCGGGATACCAGCCTTCAATAAATTTAAAAATACAAGTAATAAAATTCCATTTTAACGAAACTGAAACATCGTTTTATCGCAGTTTACACAACGTTTCATTAATTACTTTGTTACTTTAATATGGATGTAACAGTTTACTACTGATACGCACGATAGACGATCTAAGGACGCATTATAGACGATAGATGGAAGCACGAAATACAACAGACGGACGCAAAACAGACGATGCTAGATAGGCACTGCACGATATGCGATATACGTTTCTGACATAAGGTCTATCTACATTTAACTAATATGGTCTACATGTGGTCTACAGTTGTACTTACAATCGGTAATCAGATGCAGAAATGTTTTTTTTTAATGACAGAAAGGAAAAAATCTAGGAGATTTGGAGATTGTAAACGGACGAGCATGACAATCATGGGCCCAAGATCATAAACTAAATTTTAAGCTCAGTCTCAAATATCAAGGATCTGATTGGCTGAAATGGCGACTTGATACCGATTTAAGTTAATCAGATACTTGAGATTTGAGACTCCAGATTTAGTTTTATGATCTTGGGCACTGATGTCGGTGGTGTAACAATGCTTGGCCTCAATAATGCATAATACATGAATTGAACATTATTTATTGTTTTCTGTCGTGAATTTGTTGTTGTTTTCGTTTCCTGATAATGTGATGATTTGTCTCACAAGGAAATGCAGTTGTACATACTGTTTGCATAATTGTTAGAAACAACATGGATGTTTTAACATACTATGATAACCTTCTTTTGTACCTGAATCGTTTGCTCTGCCAGAAAGTGTTATTTCATTCTTCCTTAATCCACGATTTTTTTTATAAAAAAGTACCCAAACTGGCCAAAAGTATCCATTGATCTTTATAGGGGTTTTGTCCAAATTTCTAAGAATATAAGATAAATTAAGAGTTTATTCCAGAATCGCTGCAATAATTTCTTACTCTTGTATTAACCGGAAAGGACAATGTCCGTATAATGTAATTGCAGGTAGAGAAAAAACTTGACCCGAAATAGCTTTATTAACCTTAGTGTTATACAGCTTAAAACCTTAGACTTAATAACTTGCGGAAAATTAAATATTTTCAAAAAGTAGCATCCAACGACACAGTATGTTCTGCTTAAATTTGCCACCAACAACAGAAGCAGCAAAATTCATAGCCTTCGTGTCTACCCCAAGTTTTAAGTAGAGACTCGAAACTGAATAATAACGTTTGTAATTTATTAATATAAGAATATTACTACTGAAAACAAATGAAGAGTACCGGCTCCAGCTTAATTTTTGACTGTCATAAGATGCAAATGTTTAACAGACTCCAAAACAAATTGCTGCACATGTAGGAACATGGCTTAAGAAGGAGGCGCTAGCTGCTTTAATATTATAAAAGTAGAAACAGTAAAGCCACATGATGAGTAGAAAACTAGAAACTTTATTTGGTAATACTTGTACATATATGGCTAGTCTAAAATAAGTTTAACATTTGATAAACGTCTACCACTAGCAATCATTTTTAGGTTAGAGTAAAATTTTCGTCATATTAGCAGAAAAGAATAACCTTAGTGCAAATTAACATTTCAATGAAGATTGCTACACATGATTGCTGACGTTGATTGTTTCTATTAAAGTTATAATAAAACATAAAAAATCGACCCCTTGTTAAGAAGAATTGGTAGTGGGTGGGGCAAATCAACATGAAACAATACACGTCTGTTACATGTAAAATGACCAATATACATAATCTTAAATAGATTTAATGTTTAATCACAAAAATCATTTAAAAAAGTAAGTATTATAACTAGAGTTTGGAAGATCTTTAGTTATTAAAAATATCGAGTATTGCACATAGACAGCGATTTATGTTTTATTTTTGCGTTCAACTTGAATGTTCTATTTTTAAAATGTTAACTAAGAGATATTCGTTGTCCGATATCGTCCAGTTTTGGATATGAGGCTTTTTATACTAAATGTGAAGGGTTCTGAAAAATTCATTTCTGTTGCAATTTTGCCTCGATTTGACGTATTTTTTCGTAATGTGACTACAAATATCAAAACTTATACACAATTGTACTTATTAAATTTGATAAACTAAACGACAATTCCTTTGAAAACTATTAACTGTCTATGTAATTTGTATATATGTACATCGGTATGGACTGTATCCCGCATTGGTGAAATGCAGATATGCAAGTAAATCATGGGCCTTCATAAGCCAACGTGCATGTATTGGCTTAATGTTTATTGTTATTAGGTCAATTCTCCAGCACATTATGTTTTAAACACGTCGAAAATGGCAAGTGCAGTTTGATCACACCTGCAACGTAAACAGGTAAAAACTGCGGTCAGATTTCACACCGGGTTATCGTTAATAATAGAGTAATCTGTTAAAAGGGCAAACAATTCATTGATGGTTGCTAATTGACTGTCGGATCACGATGTTCACAGTTTGTCATTTAACAATCCAAGTTTTGGGAAGACTACTTTCAGTTTCTACCATGGAATTTTTTGACAACCAAATAATTTAGAGTGAATATAACGACGTGTAATTTTTACGAATTTCATGAAATCAATTTTTCGCGAACATTTCCGCACGCGAAACGCCGGCAAAACAGAAAACGCGAACTTTTACGCCAGCGAAATTATCCACTTATACAGTATACTATTGCACGTTGCAAGAAATATGATTAGGGGACGAACGGTGCCTGATTAGCGTTAAACAGCGGCAAGAGCGAAGACTAACAAGAGCATATGCACGATAGAGGATAAACGAACTCACGATTTACTACAATAAAAAAGCTTAACAAAAAGGATACACCAACCATTTCTGCAGCTTCCTGCATGAATTGTTTAGCTGCATTTTGCCATATTGCAGGCACGGTGATAACCCACTGGATGTCTGATTCAGTAATACCACCAAGGAGCCTTTCTGACATTCGTTTCAACATATGGTCTTTTAGATAACGTATGGAAGCTGCGAAGACATCTATTGCAAGCATTGTATTATTCTGATCGTCTTTCAGTTTCATATTTAGCCGCAGTCTCTGAAAAGAAAAGAATGATTTAGTTGCAATTTATTAAACAATTTAGGGCTTGCAGGTTTCCGCCGATCGTTTTAGTAATATAACTATATATGTATAAAAGTGTGTGTGTGCACCGCGTGCATGGGTGAGTGTTAATGAATTAATAAGAGAGTTTATGGATTGTCAACAATACGAGGCGACTTCAAAATGTAATGGAAATGCAGTTATTTTGTTGATCATATATGGATTTTCAAATGTTTTAAATTATTCTTAGATGCATTAATTATTCCTCTAAATACTCTACAAAATATCGGCCAGTTATTGAGAACAGTAAAGTAGCTGTATCAGAATCTTTTTAGGGTATATAAAGGCCATTACTAATTTTCAGGGCAAAAAACAGAAACATGTTCGCTTCATCATCTTTTCTTATGTCTGAATTTTGTTATTTTGTAGAAATTGTAATTTCCTGTTAGAAAAAATAATTTGTATTACTGTATTACAAGTAAACTTTTGAAATTTATAAGTTTCAAAAACTTGAATGACGGTGTCTTAGCTAGTCCAAAAGGGATTCTTTTTTTTCGGTTAAAAGTTAAGATTAATAATATTTATTTATATATTAAAATCTCATAGTTCATATATGGATATACTGCATGAGAAGTTATCTTAAACACAAACTTGGCATTTTTAAAAACTCCTGTGTCTATATTTACCCAAAAGTGTTTTAATTTTCAGGCTTGTTAGACAAAAGGTTATGTTAACAGAAGAAATTCATTACTGGGTGGGGAATCACGTGACAAAAACATGGCCGCCTGCCAAACAAAATATTCCGGATCGAGGTAAGTTTTTCATTGTTTCTCGCTTATTCCTGTTCGCATACAGCGTTTAACAGCTTGCATTTCTCGGGGATAGGGTACACTTGGATCTTGTTGAAATCGTTTTTCTAGCCAGTTTTCGCAAGTGATATGAGTGTTAAATGAAAAATGTGTTATATCCCGACAGAATGAATGTTACTGGTGCAAACATATCCAGTTTCTGTATGCAACTGATGTAAAAAACCACAAAAATGAAAAAAAGGATAGGGAACACTGGCTGCGACGTTGAGGATAGGGAACACTTGCATTTTTGAGAAGCAACCTATTTCCTAGTCCAAGCGATCGTTTTGCGAATCCCTGCGCGTCCCTTGTATTATTTTGCCAGTCCGAGCGATCTGTTTGCGAATCCGTTGTTGTTGTTTTTTTTTCCAATAAAACATGGAAATGTTGTTTTCTTTGTTTAAATTCTTACGATCAGCTACGAAGTAGTTAGAAAGATGTATTATTTAACACATCTGAGTCTTGCTTAGCTAGAAATGCAATCTTCAAAACGTTGCATTATAAATCAAAACATGAGAAAAATGTTATTATTTGATTAAAGCTGATTTTTTGAAGGCAATCAAAGAAATAGTGAAAGTAATGAATTATAATTATGCGCCATAAAACATAAATTGCACGGAAACATGATTACAGTTAGAACTTTTATATACTAAGTACAGTTAAAACGCATATATTTCAATGACATGTTTATTGAAGATGTTTCCTTTTTCCAAATTTGATTACTCAATTTTTTAAGCAGAACTGTTTGCAAAGTATTGAAAACCAGACTAGTTAATTTTAATGTGTCTACGTCATGATGCACGTGACTTGTTAAAAATCCATACTTTGCATGTCAAGTAAAAGTGTATTAAAATTTCGCATTTTTATTGCTAAGTAAGTATAAGCAGCTGACCGATACACAGTAAAACGTGTTTCACCAGCAGTAAATGTGTATTAGAATTTCACATTTTATTGCTATGTACGCATAAGCAGCCGACCGATAAACAATAAACATGTTTAAACCCCTTTGTGCCATTCTGTTATAATGTCACGGCTTATTGTGTAGCTGTTCTTACGTTAGCACGTATGCGTAACTACAGCATGATGGGCACGGGCACATAAAGCCAATGGCCTACACAACTGAGTTAAAGCTACTAGGACTTTTATTATCAAATCTAAGTCCCCTGACATTTTATCAAGAGAAGAAAAATCTACTAAATGCTTTAATATTATTAGTTTCAACGTGACTTTGGTTTTAGGAAATCAAAGTCGTTTTCTGACTGTTTTAAACTCTTTTTGCAATAAATGGTGTAAACGAGAACATGCTGAGCCTAATGCTCTTTCAAACTGGAAAAATCAAATATTAAAAATAACTGACACTCGTATATCCTTCTATAAACATAGCTTTATTACCACCTCGACCTCGTTTTAACTTTCGTCATTTGAAAAAGGGTATTCAAGATTTTCACAACAGATTTGTTTGATCATCTGCTGATAAGGCTGCAAATAATGTAATTATAGTGTGACGTATACACTATATTAATGTTCAAACTAAACAGCTTAATAGCACTAATGCTTATACACTGACATCTTAATCTGAGAGTGATAATGTTAATGCAGACACTCTACAAATTACAAAATTCAGAATCAGTGTTGAGCCGAAACAAGATCAAGTACCTACTATGTATTGGTTGCCTAAAATGCACAAAACATCGTACAAAGCAAGATTTATTGCAAACTCTAGTTCTTGTACAACAACAAAATTATCCGTGCTCTTAACATCTTGTCTTACAGCTATAAAAGAACATGTAATTAGGTATTGCGAAAAAGTTTTTGAAACCACTGGCAAAAATTTATTTTGGTCTATAATAAATTCAAATGACGTTTTGAAGAAGCTTAAATCAAATAATTTTCAGGCGTTCTGTTTTTATGATTTTTCAACTCTATATACTTCTCTCCCTCAAAATTTGGTAAGAGACAAGCTAACCAGTCTCATTGAAAAAAACTTTTGCTAGAGAAAATTAAACATTTATCGCTTGTAATGAACATAGGGCATTCTTTACAGATGGTTCTGACGATAATTATAATTCATGGACCTGTCAAGACCTTATCCAGGCGCTCACATTTTTATTGGAGAATATTTATTTGAGATTTGGTACCTCTTTTTATAAACAAGTAATTGGCATTCCAATGGGTACTAATTGTGCGTCCCTTGTTGCTGATCTGTTTTTATACTGTTATGAAAGAGACTTTATGTTACCTCTTTCTACCGAACATCAAGATGATATTATTACAGCTTTCAAGAACACCTTAAGGTACCTTGATGATTTATTAAATGTAGATAATAACCATTTTCCATCACTGGTTAATAAGATTTATCCTAAAGAACTACAGCTTAATAAAGCGAACACTTTAGAAAAGCAAGAAAACTTTCTTGATATAAATCTGTCCATTTAAAATGGTTACGTCACTACTAAAATATATGATAAAAGAGATGATTTTAATTTTATTATAGTAAATTTTCCGTTTTTAGACGGCGATGTTCCTCGTGCAACATCTTACGGGGTTTATATCTCACAGCTTGTTCGCTTTTCAAGTGCATGCAACGATGTAAATGATTTCAGTGAACGTAATCTGTGCATTACAGAAAAACTTTTAAAACAAGGTTATCGGTATCACAAATTAAGAAAACCTTATGCTAGTTTTATCTTCGATACCCAGATCTAATTCATAAATACAGGTGCAGTTTAAAATCACTATTGCAACAAGGTATTTCACAGCCGGGTTTTTATGGAGATTTAATTAACAAACTTAAAAAGATAAAAGGCAATGCTAATTTCTCTCGGTTATTTGTAAAAACCATCTGTAAATTTAAAAAGAAAGGTTACCAACATGATATTTTACAGCGCTCTGCAGGCCTGGTAACCCATCTACAGTTGGTCTACCTCTTTGGTTGCACGACGGTGGCAGGGGTTAAAGAGTTTATGAAGGTTTATGGGGAAATCTTTTCTTAAAAGAACCTAGAAGCTCGATTCGTTTCTTTTTCCCTGTCGTCGTGTTCTTGCTGATTTTACTCCAGGAGCTCTGGTCTCGGTAAGATCATTGCGTACCCGCCCTTTGGCTTTGCAATGCTATTAGCTTCTTATGTTTTATATGTTTGTGTGCTTTTGCATGCAACATTGTTGAGCCGATGGTTGGATTGGAGTTATTTCATCAAGACAACTTGTACTTGTTTTGTGATACGAGAACCTGTTGGGGCAAGTGTGAGGTTGGTGCACCGTAGAACATGGTTTAAACCCCCAGTGGCAATTTGTTTTGCCACTGACAGTTCCAAGGCGGTATCCCCCTCGGGTTCTCACTTTCGTTAATTGTTTGTGGCGTCCTATTTGAATTGACATACTTATATAAATCATGCTCTCCCTCTTCCTCTCTTCTTTTTCGCTGTGTGGGGAGGCTGTGTTTTTTTGAGTGTGGCGATTCCTGATATGCATATATTACTTTTGTTCTATTATTGCCTGTTCGTTAATATGGGTTCCTGTCATCGTATCCCGTAAACATGATTATATAAAAACTTTAATAATATCATAATTATCAATGTATCTGTCATGTTTGTTTAAGTAATTATTCTATGAATCGCACCGATATTTATCGCTGCCTGCAGCAAAATAAATATTTGTTAAACCAATGTCGATTTTATCTTATAATCCACCATGTTGCAAATATAAAAAATATTATTATAGACTATCTTGGCTGTTTTCAGACTCTTGCTGTCTAAAAGATTAAAAACACATTTTAATATCGAATCTGTTGGTATTTCGGAAATAGGAAAGTCCTTTTAATAATCGGAAATCGTATTTTCAATCTAATGTTGCAAACAAATTACACTTGTTTGTTTTTACTTTTAATACACTAAATTAAACTGGTAAAATTCGTGTTTTGTAGATAAAACTTCTGTAATCATGGTTTCGTGCATATTTTGTTTTCAGGCGCATCATTATAATTCATAACGTTCACTATTTCATTGATTCTCTTCAGAAAATATGCTTTATGCAAATTATGTTATTTTTATAAAAAAAAATTATAAATGCAAACGTTTAAAAGATTTTACATTTCTAGCTAAGCAAGACTCATTTGTATTTAATAATAGTTCTTTCTTATTACTTCGTAGCTGATCATCAGAATTTAAACAAACTAAACTTTTCAGGTTTTATTTAAAACAAAATACAACGGAATCGCTTGGATTCGCAAACAGATCGCTCGGACTGGCAAACAGTTTCTTCTGACAAATGCAAGTGTTCCCTATCCTCAACGTCGCAGCCAGTGTTCCCTATCCTTTTTTATTTTTGTGATTTTTACATCAGTTGCATACAGAAACTGGATATGTTTGCACCAGTAACATTCATTCTGTAGAGATATAACATTTTGTTTTCATTTAACAATCATATCACTTGCGAAAACTGGCTAGAAGAACGATTTTAACAAGATCCAAGTGTACCCTATCCCCGAGAAATGCAAGCTTCCAAACACTGTACACGAAATACCGCATAAACTAGAAAAGCTGGCAAAATTTGGAATACGCTATGAGATTTGTCTTCGTGTACGGGGTACTTTAGTGTTAATTTCATCTAAAATAGTCCAGGAAATAAGCGAGAAACAATGAAAAACTTACCTCGAACCGGGATATTTTGTTTGGCTGGCGGCCATGTTTTTGCACGTGATTCCCCACCCTGATCATGGGTTTACACTCATCAATATGAGTATTGAAATGACTATTGCATTACATTTTGGACACCCCTCGTACAGTACTGTGAACGTTTAAGGTTACAAACGAAACGCACGATACACGATATACGGACGCACGATACACGATAGACGGACGCACGATGCGCGATAGACGGACGCACTATACACGGTAGACGCACGATATACGATACTGCCGATTCATATTGTTTGTGTGCGAGATTTCTCAAAATTTGAAAATTCTATGAAGATATAAGATGAATGGACGAAATTAAATCATATAAATTTGCATATGAAAGTAACTTATTCACGTTGCACGAAAAATTAAAAGACCCATGATGCACGATACACGATATACGGTCGCACAATGCACGTTTGACGGACGCACGATACACGTTAGACGGACGCACGATACACGATTGACGGACGCACGATAGACGCAAATTTTGTAACATTAAACGTTCACAGTACTGTATGCTTGTTCTTGCTCTTTCATTTAATGGATTTATATTCTCAAATTCATACAAAATAAATATCCTTTACAATGAAAATACATATATAATGTATCTTTCACATTGTACCTTTCTTTTGAAGAGTTCCATTTTAAACCGTGTGAAGTATCTCCAGCCGATGTTTTTGTATACAGGAAAATCCGAATCTTCGCTCTCTTCCGTACACTCCGATGACAGTGCTGCATATTTCGTTTCTGCCTACAAGAATAAATCAAATTCTTCAATTCAGATTATACTCCAAAGGACATCAACAAGTACATTGGAATAAAATGCCCAATAGATGTCGAAACGCAAACATGCTCAAACAAGCTGAAAGCGACTGCAAAAAATGCCTGCAGAATAACATCGACCCTAATATGTGTGTGAAGTTGGCTCTACGTTCGACGTTCGACGTTCGACATTCAAATTGCAGTTCGACGTTCGACATTCAAATTGCAGTTCGACGTTCGACATTCAAATTGCAGTTCGACGTTCGACATTCAAAACCAGTTCGACGTTCGACATTCAAAATGAAGTTCGACGTTCGACATTCAAAACCAGTTCGACGTTCGACATTCAAAATGCAGTTCGACGTTCGACATTCAAAACCAGTTCGACGTTCGACATTCAAAATTCAGTTCGACGTTCGACATTCAAAACCAGTTCGACGTTCGACATTCAAAATCAGTTCGACGTTCGACATTCAAAATGCAGTTCGACATTCGACATTCAAAACCAGTTCGACGTTCGACATTCAAAATGCAGTTCGACGTTCGACATTCAAAACCAGTTCGACGTTCGACATTCAAAATGCAGTTCGACGTTCGACATTCAAAACCAGTTCGACGTTGGACATTCAAACTGCAGTTCGACGTTCGACATTTAAAACCAGTTCGACATTCGACATTCAAAATGCAGTTCGACGTTCGACATTCAAAACCAGTTCGACGTTCGACATTCAAAATGCAGTTCGACGTTCGACATTCAAAACCCGTTCGACGTTCGACATTCAAAATTCAGTTCGACGTTTGACATTAAAAATGCAGTTCGACGTTCGTCATTCAAAACCAGTTCGACGTTCGACATTCAAACAGCAGTTCGACGTTCGACATTCAAAACCAGTTCGAAGTTCGACATTCAAACTGCAGATCGACGTTCGACATTCAAAACCAGTTCGACGTTCGACATTCAAAACCAGTTCGACATTCAAACTGCAGTTCGACGTTCGACATTCAAAACCAGTTCGACTTTCGACATTCAAAATGCAGTCCGACGTTCGACATTCAAAATGCTGTTCGACGTTCGACATTCAAAACCAGTTCGACGTTCGACATTCAAAACCAGTTCGACGTTCGACATTCAAACTGCAGTTCGACGTTCGACTTTCAAAACCAGTTCGACGTTCGACATTCAAAATGCAGTTCGACGTTCGACATTCAAAACCAGTTCGACGTTCGACATTCAAAAGGCAGTTCGACGTTCGACATTCAAAATCAGTTCGACGTTCGACATTAAAACTGCAGTTCGACGTTCGACATTCAAAACCAGTTCGACGTTTGACATTAAAAATGCAGTTCGACGTTCGATATTCAAAACCAGTTCGACGTTCGACATTCAAACAGCTGTTCGACGTTCGACATTCAAAACCAGTTCGAAGTTCGACATTCAAACTGCAGATCGACGTTCGACATTCAAAACCAGTTCGACGTTCGACATTCAAAACCAGTTCGACATTCAAACTGCAGTTCAAAATTCGACATTCAAAACCAGTTCGACGTTCGACATTCAAAATGCAGTTCGACGTTCGACATTCAAAACCAGTTCGACGTTCGACATTCAAAATGCAGTTCGACGTTCGACATTCAAAATGCAGTTCGACGTTCGACATTCAAAACCAGTTCGACGTTCGACATTCAAACAGCAGTTCGACGTTCGACATTCAAAACCAGTTCGAAGTTCGACATTCAAACTGCAGATCGACGTTCGACATTCAAAACCAGTTCGACGTTCGACATTCAAAACCAGTTCGACGTTCGACATTCAAACTGCAGTTCGACGTTCGACATTCAAAACCAGCTCGACGTTCGACATTCAAAATGAAGTTCGACGTTCGACATTCAAAACCAGTTCGACGTTCGACATTCAAAATGCAGTTCGACGTTCGACATTCAAAACCAGTTCGACGTTCGACATTCAAAATGCAGTTCGACGTTCCAGATTCAAAACCAGTTCGACGTTCGACATTCAAAATGCAGTTCGACGTTCGTCATTCAAAACCAGTTCGACGTTCGACATTCAAACAGCAGTTCGACGTTCGACATTCAAAACCAGTTCGACGTTCGACATTCAAACTGCAGCTCGACGTTCGACATTCAAAACCTGTTCGAAGTTCGACATTCAAACTGCAGATCGACGTTCGACATTCAAACCTGTTCGACGTTCGACATTCAAAACCAGTTCGACATTCAAACTGCAGTTCGACGTTTCACATTCAAAACCAGTTCGACTTTCGACATTCAAAATGCAGTTCGACGTTCGACATTCAAAATGCTGTTCGACGTTCGACATTCAAACTGCAGTTCGACGTTCGACATTCAAAACCAGTTCGACGTTCGACATTCAAACTGCAGTTCGACGTTCGACATTCAAAATGCAGTTCGACGTTCGACATTCAAAACCAGTTCGACGTTCGACATTCAAAATGCAGTTCGACGTTCGACATTCAAAACCAGTTCGACGTTCGACATTCAAAATGCAGTTCGACGTTCGACATACAAAACCAGTTCGACGTTCGACATTCAAACTGCAGTTCGACGTTCGACATTCAAAACCAGTTCGACGTTCGACATTCAAAATGCAGTTCGACGTTCGACCTACAAAGCCAGTTCGGCGTTCGACATTCAAAATGCAGTTCGACGTTCGACATTCAAAACCAGTTCGACGTTCGACATTCAAAACCAGTTCGACGTTCGACATTCAAAATGCAGTTCGACGTTCGACATTCAGTTCGGCGTTCGACATTCAAAATGCAGTTTGACGTTCGACATTCAAAACCAGTTCGACGTTCGACATTCAAAAATGCAGTTCGACGTTCGACATTCAAAACCAGTTCGACGTTCGACATTTAAAAGGCAGTACGGCGTTCGACATTCAAAACCAGTTCGACGTTCGACATTCAAACTGCAGTTCGACGTTCGACATTCAAAACCAGTTCGACGTTCGACATTCAAAATTCAGTTCGACGTTCGACATTCAAAACCAGTTCGACGTTCGACATTCAAAACCAGTTCGACGTTCGACATTCAAAATGCAGTTCGACATTCGACATTCAAAACCAGTTCGACGTTCGACATTCAAAATGCAGTTCGACGTTCGACATTCAAAACCAGTTCGACGTTCGACATTCAAAATGCAGTTCGACGTTCGACATTCAAAACCAGTTCGACGTTGGACATTCAAACTGCAGTTCGACGTTCGACATTTAAAACCAGTTCGACATTCGACATTCAAAATGCAGTTCGACGTTCGACATTCAAAACCAGTTCGACGTTCGACATTCAAAATGCAGTTCGACGTTCGACATTCAAAACCCGTTCGACGTTCGACATTCAAAATTCAGTTCGACGTTTGACATTAAAAATGCAGTTCGACGTTCGTCATTCAAAACCAGTTCGACGTTCGACATTCAAACAGCAGTTCGACGTTCGACATTCAAAACCAGTTCGAAGTTCGACATTCAAACTGCAGATCGACGTTCGACATTCAAAACCAGTTCGACGTTCGACATTCAAAACCAGTTCGACATTCAAACTGCAGTTCGACGTTCGACATTCAAAACCAGTTCGACTTTCGACATTCAAAATGCAGTCCGACGTTCGACATTCAAAATGCTGTTCGACGTTCGACATTCAAAACCAGTTCGACGTTCGACATTCAAAACCAGTTCGACGTTCGACATTCAAAATGCAGTTCGACGTTCGACATTCAAAACCAGTTCGACGTTCGACATTCAAAAGGCAGTTCGACGTTCGACATTCAAAATCAGTTCGACGTTCGACATTAAAACTGCAGTTCGACGTTCGACATTCAAAACCAGTTCGACGTTTGACATTAAAAATGCAGTTCGACGTTCGATATTCAAAACCAGTTCGACGTTCGACATTCAAACAGCTGTTCGACGTTCGACATTCAAAACCAGTTCGAAGTTCGACATTCAAACTGCAGATCGACGTTCGACATTCAAAACCAGTTCGACGTTCGACATTCAAAACCAGTTCGACATTCAAACTGCAGTTCGAAATTCGACATTCAAAACCAGTTCGACGTTCGACATTCAAAATGCAGTTCGACGTTCGACATTCAAAACCAGTTCGACGTTCGACATTCAAAATGCAGTTCGACGTTCGACATTCAAAATGCAGTTCGACGTTCGACATTCAAAACCAGTTCGACGTTCGACATTCAAACAGCAGTTCGACGTTCGACATTCAAAACCAGTTCGAAGTTCAACATTCAAACTGCAGATCGACGTTCGACATTCAAAACCAGTTCGACGTTCGACATTCAAAACCAGTTCGACGTTCGACATTCAAACTGCAGTTCGACGTTCGACATTCAAAACCAGCTCGACGTTCGACATTCAAAATGAAGTTCGACGTTCGACATTCAAAACCAGTTCGACGTTCGACATTCAAAATGCAGTTCGACGTTCGACATTCAAAACCAGTTCGACGTTCGACATTCAAAATGCAGTTCGACGTTCCAGATTCAAAACCAGTTCGACGTTCGACATTCAAAATGCAGTTCGACGTTCGTCATTCATAACCAGTTCGACGTTCGACATTCAAACAGCAGTTCGACGTTCGACATTCAAAACCAGTTCGACGTTCGACATTCAAACTGCAGCTCGACGTTCGACATTCAAAACCTGTTCGAAGTTCGACATTCAAACTGCAGATCGACGTTCGACATTCAAACCTGTTCGACGTTCGACATTCAAAACCAGTTCGACATTCAAACTGCAGTTCGACGTTTCACATTCAAAACCAGTTCGACTTTCGACATTCAAAATGCAGTTCGACGTTCGACATTCAAAATGCTGTTCGACGTTCGACATTCAAACTGCAGTTCGACGTTCGACATTCAAAACCAGTTCGACGTTCGACATTCAAACTGCAGTTCGACGTTCGACATTCAAAATGCAGTTCGACGTTCGACATTCAAAACCAGTTCGACGTTCGACATTCAAAATGCAGTTCGACGTTCGACATTCAAAACCAGTTCGACGTTCGACATTCAAAATGCAGTTCGACGTTCGACATACAAAACCAGTTCGACGTTCGACATTCAAACTGCAGTTCGACGTTCGACATTCAAAACCAGTTCGACGTTCGACATTCAAAATGCAGTTCGACGTTCGACCTACAAAGCCAGTTCGGCGTTCGACATTCAAAATGCAGTTCGACGTTCGACATTCAAAACCAGTTCGACGTTCGACATTCAAAACCAGTTCGACGTTCGACATTCAAAATGCAGTTCGACGTTCGACATTCAGTTCGGCGTTCGACATTCAAAATGCAGTTTGACGTTCGACATTCAAAACCAGTTCGACGTTCGACATTCAAAAATGCAGTTCGACGTTCGACATTCAAAACCAGTTCGACGTTCGACATTTAAAAGGCAGTACGGCGTTCGACATTCAAAACCAGTTCGACGTTCGACATTCAAACTGCAGTTCGACGTTCGACATTCAAAACCAGTTCGACGTTCGACATTCAAATTGCAGTTCGACGTTCGACATTTAAAACCAGTTCGATGTTCGACATTCAAAATTCAGTTCGACGTTCGACATTCAAAACCAGTTCGACATTCAAAATGCATTTCGACGTTCGAAATTCAAAACCAGTTCGACGTTCGACATTCAAAATGCAGTTCGACCTTCGACATTCAAAACCAGTTCGACGTTCGACATTCAAAATGCAGTTCGACGTTCGACATTCAGTTCGGCGTTCGACATTCAAAATGCAGTTTGACGTTCGACATTCAAAACCAGTTCGACGTTCGACATTCAAAAATGCAGTTCGACGTTCGACATTCAAAACCAGTTCGACGTTCGACATTTAAAAGGCAGTACGGCGTTCGACATTCAAAACCAGTTCGACGTTCGACATTCAAACTGCAGTTCGACGTTCGACATTCAAAACCAGTTCGACGTTCGACATTCAAATTGCAGTTCGACGTTCGACATTTAAAACCAGTTCGATGTTCGACATTCAAAATTCAGTTCGACGTTCGACATTCAAAACCAGTTCGACATTCAAAATGCATTTCGACGTTCGAAATTCAAAACCAGTTCGACGTTCGACATTCAAAATGCAGTTCGACCTTCGACATTCAAAACCAGTTCGACGTTCGACATTCAAAATGCAGTTCGACGTTCGACATTCAAAACGAGTTCGACGTTCGACATTCAAAATGCAGTTCGACGTTCGGCATTCAAAACCAGTTCGACGTTCGACATTCAAAATGCAGTTCGACGTTCGACATTCAAAACCTGTTCGACGTTCGACATTCAAACAGCAGTTCGACGTTCGACATTCAAAACCAGTTCGAAGTTCGACATTCAAACTGCAGATCGACGTTCGACATTCAAAACCAGTTCGACGTTTGACATTCAAAACCAGTTCGACATTCAAACTGCAGTTCGAAGTTCGACATTCAAACTGCAGTTCGGCGTTCGACATTCAAACTGCAGTTCGACGTTCGACATTCAAAATGCTGTTCGACGTTCGACATTCAAAACCAGTTCGACGTTCGACATTCAAAACCAGTTCGACGTTCGACATTCAAACTGCAATTCGACGTTCGACATTCAAAACCAGTTCGACTTTCGACATTCAAACTGCAGTTCGACGTTCGACATTCAAAACCAGTTCGACGTTCGACATTCAAACTGCAGTTCGACGTTCGACATTCAAAACCAGTCCGACGTTCGACATTCAAAATGCAGTTCGACGTTCGACATTCAAAACCAGTTCGACGTTCGACATTCAAAATGCAATTCGACGTTCGACATTCAAAATGCAGTTCGACGTTCGACATTCAAAATGCAGTTCGACGTTCGACATTCAAAACCAGTTCGACGTTCGACATTCAAAATGCAGTTCGACGTTCGACATTCAAAATGCACTTCCGACGTTCGACATTCGAAATGCAGTTCGACGTTCGACATTCAAAACCAGTTCGACGTTCGACATTCAAAACCAGCTCGACGTTCGACATTCAAAATGAAGTTCGGCGTTCGACATTCAAAATCAGTTCGACGTCCGACATTCAAAACCAGTTCGACGTTCGACATTCAAAACCAGTTCGACGTTCGACATTCAAAACCAGTTCGACGTTCGACATTCAAAATGCAGTTCGACGTTCGACATTCAAAACCAGTTCGACGTTCGACATTCAAAATGCAGTTCGACGTTCGACATTCAACATGAAGTTCGACGTTCGACATTCAAAACCAGTTCGACGTTCGACATTCAAAATGCAGTTCGACGTTCAACATTCAAAGTGCAGTTCGACGTTCGACATTCAAAATGCTGTTCGACGTTCGACATCCAAAATGCAGTTTGACGTTCGACCTTCAAAATGCAGTTCGACGTTCGACATTCAAAACCAGTTAGACGTTCGACATTCAAACTGCAGTTCGACGTTTGACATTCAAAACCAGTTCGATGTTCGACATTCAAAATGCAGTTCGACGTTCGACATTCAAAATGCTGTTCGACGTTCGACATTCAAAACCAGTTCGACGTTCGGCATTCAAATGCAGTTCGACGTTCGATATTCAAAACCAGTTCGGCGTTCGACATTCAAAATTTTTGTTTGAGTAACTGATGTGTACCTTTATTCCCAATGCAAGTGACTGTTTTTTTAAACTATTTTGAAGGAATATGGTGCAGTTGCTTAAGAAGGGCCAATTTTACTTTGAAAATTCTTTGTTAACTTTAACTGACCGGAAATTGTCCGCATTGATTTTTTGTGACTCGGGAAGTTACGTTCAGGAGAAAGCCGGAAGTGATCCGGAATAGACTATGTTTGGGGTGATCCGGAACTACCCATTTTTAGTATTTTTATTGAAAATAACGCAATTTCACGTCTTATTCTAAAGCGACTAATTTTTATATTTATTTCAAATGCAAATGCCTGTTTCTTTGACCATATGACATGATAATGGTAAAGTTGCTAAAGTATGACCAATTTTACCTTGTAAATACTTGGTTATCTTTAAGTGACCGGAAATTATTCGGACGTACTGTTTTTGACTAGGAAAGTAATGTTCAGGCGGTGGCCGGAAGTGATCCGGAATAGACCATGTAAGGGTGATTCGGAACTACCAGTTTTGTGGTTTTTAGTTGAATTTAACGAAATTTCTTCATTAACCCAAACATTAATCCGTACCTATATTCCGAATGCAAGTGACTTAATAACTCTCTCTCACTCTATTTCAAGAAAAAATCTGAAATTTGGAAGAAGTGTTCAGGTATTATAGTCGCTGTAATTCGTGCCACTACCACTCCATAGAATCAAATGATGTAGTAATAACGGACTGAACCTTAAAAAGTAATTGTGTGCATGCATATACTCCCTGTACAAATACGGATAATCGATAAATTCAATTTTCCGTTTATAGTATTGTCAGAACGAAGCATATAATTTCAATCAACATTCATATTTACAGATAACGCATTGTGTACGCAGACTTTCAAGTTTGTTGCATTCTTGCATTTACTTCAATCTGGTGATGGTTGTGAGGGGTTGCGGGGTGATTTGGTTAAGAAATACTTATACCGTGGTATGCTGTGACTTGTGCGAACGTTATTTCGTTTAAAAAATGATATCTCTTTAGTAACGATTTAAAGAAGGAAAATGCACCAGTGCCGTCAGTGGTGGATAAATCTGAAAATTAGTCTATTTTTTACCTCGAAATGCTGCCTAAAAATAAAAGATTCTACGTTTATTGTTTTGAGTTCGAGTGTTAATTATACATGCATCTTATGCTTTTAAATAAAAAAAAAGTATGAGACTATTTTCATGTCATATTCTGGTTTTGATGTCAGCACAGGAATATGGCACATTTTGTGTATATATAGACCCTATATTGATCAGGTTTATTAGGGCTTTAAAGACAAATTAAAAAAATATCAACACCAGCATGCGCGCCAAGGCTAGTGCTTATCAATGTACAATGCATACAGAAGTCGTTTTGTATGTGATAATTCGTAACTCTCTTCTACCTCCTCCAAACAAATAATGTACACATCTGCAATGCACAAAATCTTTTGACGATTATAGTAGAATGACAAATTCGCTCATCATAACTCTGTTTGAAGTATTATAGGAATTTATTTGCATCTTGTTATCTTAAAGTGTTAAGCGCATAGGCTTAAGGTGGAACGCGAATTTTCGAATTTATTGATCAAATTTGGCTTGTTTTTTTTTACTGACGATGACTCCAGTATGAATCCGCAAACAGTTTTTCTAATAGTAGTTTGTTTTGATATTTACCTTCAAAGTTAGCTATCAATGCCAGTTTTCTGTAGTGACGTCAAAGACGCTCGCAGAACACTTTTTCGAGGCTTGCAGGAAAGTGGGGTTTTCAATTGCATTTGTTGAATTTACGGACCCATAAACTTAAAATTTATTTTTTGAATATAAACAGGTCAGTTGACAGGGGATGATGGTTTTATCCCCCACTTCAGATATTCAATGTACAAAATTGTGGTCTCAGTCAAGGACTGGGATGCGATTCATTTGTTCTTTCACATATGAATTGCCGCTGAAAATACCTTTCCAGTGATGTAAGATTTAACATATTGACAACGTTGTGGACCGCTAAACACCGTTTTCGCGTTAAACATAACGCCGTATTTTGCCTTTTTTCTGTCAACTTTTCAAAATTGTGAAAAATTTCCGAATTAATTTTTGATTATTTTACTTAAAAGTTTTAAAAATCAATGCCAAGCGAATAAGAGAATAAATTTTGGGGGTCATCGACTTTGTTATTGTGCTATTACTATTTAAAGTACCCATATTATAAACTCCGTCAAAAGACACCACAGAGGATGTTGAATTGATTGATCATATAAAAATGACATCAAATCGATTGCTCTTTGTTTTTAATTTTGTCAAAAATATCTTGTAAAAAATGCTAAAAACGAACATTCCAAAAAGCGTATGATACTATCGTCATTTCTTTGTACTTATAATTTTATAAACTTTGCTGTTTCTTTGGAAGATATAGACATTTGAATAAAACTGTTCAAATCTTTAGTCTATGCACCTAATAGAAATAGTGTAGCGCCTAAATTTGTTTGCGGTGACGCGTAAAATAATTTTGTAAAAATAATTTTTTCGTAGTTTAAGCAGATATATAAAAATATCTATCAATTCTACGTGCCTTATTTTGTCTTGTAAAAAGTGTAAGGGATGACAAAAAATAAGCTGTTTGTATGTTTGATTTTCCCCATTATTTTCTGCAAATATATACCTTTTGGGGGGTTGTAAGCTGCGATTTCAAATGGTTGACATTGATTACAATTTCAGCGTTTACTTACAACGTGAGTATGTTGTTTTATGGTTCCATAATGGAGTGCTCTATGGGGTACGTATGTACCGAGAGCCATTACATTTATCCACATACATTGCACTTTTTATTGTGCAAATTTTAAATTCGTTAATGACTGATCGAAGTTTTAATTTTTTCATAAAAGCGTCTAAAAAGTATAGCAAAAGAAGAGATTGTCAAATTGTTAGTCGTATGTTGCTTGTCGGTGACGATGTGAATCGCACACCGTGAGAAACGACAAAACCAATGTGAAGGCCTCGGCACTGAGGTATGGAATACGCCCTCCGTTTTCTTGTTTTAATGTACTTTCGCGATAACGGCTGCGACACGCACACTGACCACACAAACTGTGGTTCCTGTACGTGTCTGTTTCTTGCCTGCCATAGATTGCTAAAAATGTATAAGAACGGCGATTCCACGCCTGTATGTCGTGTCTGCGGTTATGCGCAGTATGCGATTGTCACGACAATCTGCTTAGAAAGGTACCACGAAACTAAGCAGCATCAGACAAAGAAAATTGCTGTAAAATTGATTTAGAAAGAATCCGAATTTTTTAACCCTTTCCTATCTATACACGCCTTTTCTCGCAACAATGCAGGTTATTTTCATAGATTTTTCTTCTCAGTGCCACATCCGGAAATCCCCGACGATTTTGTTCGGAACGTTCTGATTGGTCGAAATATTGACTTAGTCCGGGAAATAGTTTGCACACAAAACGTTCGACCAATCAGAACGCTCCTAAAAAAGCGTCGGGCATTTCAGGAAGTGGCACTAAAGAGAAGAATCTGAAAAAATAACCTGCATTTCTGAGGCCGTTTTCTGTTAAATGTTACGCGTAATTCGAGCTTTTGGTGAGACCTTTTTACATTTAATGTTAGATCAGACCCAGTTGCGTTGAACCAAACAGCTGTCAGGTTGGAACCCTCCGTATTGTAGGAAAAACAGCCTCTCGAACGGGGGTAGTCTGGAGCCGTTCCTGACCATTATTCAATTATATACATAGAATATACATTTTTTAAACTGCGATTTTGACGGTGTATTTTCGAATATTTTGATAGAATGGAATAATATAATTGACTTGACGCCAATTTTACAAAAAAATACAAGGGAGTATAAGTAAGGGTTGGCAAGTGGGGGGCTGGTCAAGCGCCAGTGGTTTTTCATCTACTTCGAAAATGCTCAGTGTGTCAATAAACTTTGATATGCGGCAAAACAATTTGCATAACGTCGGAGCCAGTCGCAAAATCGTGCAAAATGAAACATCTACAAAGACAATTTTATTACTATTACAGTAGTATCATTATATTTCGCCGGGACCAGTTTTCGCACATAAGCCATTGCGGTGCCATTTGCGCAGTTATATTATTATTATTATTAATATATTATTATTTTAGAAGCCTAATATGTTAACATGTACTTCGTGAGTTCTATAAAGAGACCGAAAGGCTGGTGGCACTTGTAAATGAAAATAACAAAAGGCTAGTGTGATTGATAAAATTAATGGGCATTCATTAAAATAGAGAATAACAGGTTACTGTCTTGCGATATAAGTGTTTTCAGGTGAGGCCGATATGGGGAGCCCCCATATCGGCCGAGCCTGATAACACTTATATCGCAAGACAGTAACCTGTTATTCTATTTATCATGCACTTACCACTTAAATATCGATGTTTTTCTACTGTATGCTAAATTCACCTGGATAGGTTTACCGCTGTGATTTTGTGTATGATAAATTCAATATGAAAGGTTTTATCACCGTGATTTTTTCAATGTATTATTAAGGTAATTTTTAATTTAAAATGTAAATTTGACAGTGTTTAAAATTGTTACATACATATAAACTGAGTGAAGATGATATTTCGGCCAAGCCAATGAAAGTTTTGTGTTCCGTCTTCATTGTTTGAGGAACAAAGCAAAGATGGCCTGGGGTTAATACGATTGGTTACAATTTTTAGTCTGTTTTGATTGGCCGACATATTAACAGAAGTTTTTATTAGAACAAAAGTACTTAACGAAATATTTAGGTTATGCAGAATGTTAGAAAATTGAACCCCGACATAAATCATTGTATATTCCATATTGTTAAATTTCACAGGACTTTCTTTCGCGCATGTTTTCTAGTGCGGATTACGCGAAAATTAAATCCGCATGCAATATAATGATACCACAGTATCTCTCGAGGTTTCTCATCGCAGCTATATGACGAGGATGTAGCCGAAAAGCCGAGTTAAATAATATAACTTTAAAAATAATAATGCAACATATGAAGGGCACGCTGACAAAATTATATTACCAGACGGAACTTCAAAAAAAACCCACGTTTCTTAACACTGTAGACCTTGATTAAACTCAAAAAATGTGAAATCATCATATACGAGGGTTGTCGCAGAAGTTAAAGGACTTTCTTCATAACAAGTTTATTTTTTGCCATTTTATAGAATACTTTTACAATAATAAACGCCGGCGCATATGCAACACAAACATAATGTAAAAATTGGAATATGCATAACGACTACTCGGTACTCAAGTGTTTCCAAAGCAGCCTAAGCGACGAGCGGCGCACGCCATATTAACGTTTGCGTTAAACAGAACATACTCTTTTTAACCATACCGTTGATCAGGTAAATAAAGTGACAATGGCGCGAAATATCGTCTGCTTTACACGTGACGTTATAACGTCATTTCCTGTAAGTTTGGTCGCCGTAACATCTGCAGTAACTCAGTTACAACGTTTTTCATCAAGACACTGTTCTCCAAGCGAAAACGTCATGACGTCCACCGGTGATGTGAAACTGCGTGCGGTTATACAGTTTTGCCAGGCACTCGGGAAAACGCCAACTCAAACATTTAAAGAAGTGCAAAATGCCGGTAAATACAAGTGCTGCCGGTCATTAGTGTTCCGATGGCATAAGGAGTTCCGGGAAGGTCGGGAGTCTGTAGAGGATGAGGCGCGCGGTGGAAGACCGGCGACCAAGCGAATATCACTTGTACAGAAGGTGAAGGACCGGATCGCTATGGACCGCAGGTTCACAGTACGGACATTAGCGGCAGACATGGACTCCTCTAAGGACACTGTGCTACGAGTTCTTCATGATCTCAACATGCGAAAGGTGTGCGCAAGATGGGTCCCGCGGCTGCTGACGGACGTCCAAAAGGCACAGCGCGTGACGTCGTCCATGGAATTTCTCACGCGTTGTGATGAAGAAGGTGATCGTTTCCTGGACCGGATCATCACGCAGGACGAAACCTGACTCTGGCATTATGACCCAGAAACCAAGGCTGACTCGTCCGTGTGGAAGACGCCCGCAACACCGCCACCCAAGAAAGCCAAAGTATCGAGGTCCGGAGGAAAGCACATGTTTGTGTTCTTTATGGACCGACATGGAATGATCCTGATTCATCGTGTACCAGAGGGACAGACCATCAATGCAGCTTACTATTCGAATGTAATATTTTTAACAAAATTAAATGTTAAAAAAATACAATAAATTGTTTTCTTTAAAAATACAATAAATTGTTTTCTTAAAAAAAACCACTAAAATCTTAAAATAAAATCAAATATTTTTTTTTAATTTTAGCTCCTTCGCCGTGATCTTGTCCACGCGCTCCGGAAGAAGCGACCGGGACTTGAGCTGTCGGACATGATTCTCCACCAGGACAATGCCCCTCCGCACACAGCGAGTTCCACCCAGTTGGAGATCGACGTCCTTGGATTCCAGCGTCTGAGCCACCCACCCTACAGTCCTGACTTGGCGCCCATGGACTTCCGTGTGTTCCCGGAGGTGAAGTCGCAATTACGAGGCAGCCACTTTGACAGCGGCGAGGAGCTCATGGCAGAAACGTTGAAGATTGTGTCTAAATTCGATCCAGAGTTTTATGATGACATATTCCAGAAATGGATCTCACGCCACAGGAAGTGTGTTGCTACGGAAGGTGACTATATTGAGAAGGTTTAGATGATGACGTCTTGTGTGTCGTTAAATGACGCTCGTTTGTGCGCCAGATCACCGTTATGTGTGTTGATTGTTTGTTTATTTTTTAATTCCTGTTCTATGTATGTTTTCGAAATTTTACATATTGATAAGGAAGATTTTATTCTATTTAACAGTGTTTTTATTTTTTGTCTACTATAAGAAATCTTTAATCTACAGTGTTAGTCCTTTAACTTCTGCGACAACCCTCGTATATTATCATCAATATCGGACTTAATTATATTCAAAAAATATATTTACAAAACAGGGCTTTTAAGCCCGTAAATTCAACCTGGGCCGTTCACAAACAAAATCATACAAATTTAAATTAAAGTACAAAAACACGACATTTAACAAAGTAACCCATCTACGAAGATTACTAATATTCATTCGATGATAAACAAAGGTTATTACTTGTCCCAATCCATTTATGGTAGTTTCAGATCACCATATCGGATTACTTTTGACTTTTGCCTGAACGTTACTTCCCGAGTCCAAAAAATTGTCAGAATGACTTCCTATCACTAAAAGTAAACCTTAAAATCGGTCCTACTTTAGCAACTGTACCATATTCCTATACAGAAGTTTCGCTACTGCCGGACATAGAAAATAGAGCTTGCATAAATATATCCATTCAGGTATTAAGTGATGCGTTTTGATTGCGTTCCGTGTACTTAAACATGGTTTATCCCATCCGGTAT